>WURS02032013.1:0-11570 GCA_011762765.2 Rhinocypha anisoptera | reverse complement strand
GGAGTGGATGGGACATGAGGATTGGGCATGTTTTGCATCTCGGACGCTTGCAAGGAGAGGGTAGAGAAAAGGATGAGCTACATGGTTTAGAGAGGGGTTTTGTGGTTATAGGGATGCTGTAGAGATTGGGAGGACGTCTGAAAGTAAGGGAGGGGCGTTTTGGAAAGACTTTGGTGGTAGTGAGGTTGTCGGAAAGGATAGGAAAGAGATCTTTAAGGATTCCTTTGAAGGACTGGACGCCGGGGAAGTAGGTGGTACAGAGGGAAAGGTTGTTTTTATTATTTTGAAGGTGCGGTTTAGGAGAATAGGGTTTTCTTAGGATTTTATTGTGGAGCAGAGTCTCGAGGAGTAGCCCCTTCGAAGAAGGGAAAGGTGTAGATTGGGGAGGAATTTGTCTAGGGAGTCTGGGTTATTGCAAATACGGTGACCTCGAACGAAAAGGGAGAAGGGAAGGGATTTTTTGGCATGGGAAGGATGGCAGCTATTGTAATGCAGATATTCTTGCTTGTTGGTAGGCTTGATATGAACGGAAGTTTGGAATTTATTTTGGGAGAGGGAGATGTTGGGGGCGGATAGATTTTTATATAGTTCATAGAATTTAAACCGATAATTTTGGAATGGCTCGCGTGTGTGCAAAATTCATCCAAAAATCGCTAACGGCAGAGCAGAAGAATCTTCCTCTTGAAATCGGTCTGGGCAACTTGGGAATGGTGTCCGATGATGAAAATGTACTTAAGAGGATTGTAGCTGGTGATGAGTCGTGGGTTTACGGTTATGATTCAGAAATTAAACAACAATATTCGCTGTGGAAGTATGCATCCTCGCCACGACCGAAAAGAGCACTTCGAATTCGAAGCAACATCAAGTCAATGTTGATTGTTTTTTTTCGATTGTGAAGGTATTGTGCATTAAGAATTTGCTCCCAGCGGTCAGACGATCAATAAAGAATGTTAAGTTGAAGTTCTGAAAAGATTGCGTGATGCAGTAGAAGAAAACGGACACATTTTTGGTCAAGCCGTGACTGGCTACTTCACCATGACAATGCGCCAGCTCATTCATCGAACCTTGTGCGACAATATTTAGCAAAAAATAATGTCGTACAGTTAAGCCAAACTCCTTACAGTCCCGGCATAGCACCACGTGAATTTTTGGCTGTTTCCAAAATTAAAATTGCTGCTCAAAGGGTACCGGTTTGACGATAAAGAGTCGGTCGAAACGGAATTCCAGGACTGCTTCAAAAAGTGAAAACACCGACGGGAGCGTGATGTTCATTCAAATGTGGACTAGTTTGAACGAAGCCACCGAACGAAGCATGGCGAAGAATAGTACCAGTGCAGAGATAGGAAGAAAGGTCGGATACTTTTGGGGCAAATCTATTACATGGCGCTTGCTTTCAGCAAGCGGGTAGGGATAAATATTAAAAGATGGCGTAAAATAAGTAAGCCGGTAAGGAAAATGAATACCGGAATCATAGATGCCAATTTTTTCCATTATGTCGGTTAAGCTACCCAGAAACGTCGCTAAACTCAAAAAATATCTTTTAAAAAGTAGTGCAAAATATATTTTCAAATAAATTAATATGATTAGTGCATATGTAAAAAACATCATGATCATAACTTTGTTTTTGTAAAAATGAAATTAGTGTAAACATTTCATTAATAAAATGTTAACTGAAGGGTAATCTACCGGTTATGTAGGTTTTTTATGAGTCTCAGGTTATATTTTCCCCGCTACATCGTCACTTAATCAATTTTCAAAGCTGCATACTTCCCACCGCCTATCATTCTAACCAAAATTCCTATTCTCTTCTTACCCCCACATCGCTGACCCAACTTTCTACCTTCCATCACATTCTTCAACAACCCGATGGAAGAAGGGACTACTTAGTCTCAATATCGCCCCAATAAAGACTTTTTATTATTATTTTTCCTCTGACAATGAGTGCCCCTGAATAAAATATATAATATCTTTTCGAAGAAAGTCTTTAATTAAACGTATTTTCATTAATTGTTAAAGTCAATAATGCAATACTTCGAGTATAGGATTTCAGTAATAGTGTGGTACTAAAAGTATAAAAATATAACTAAACTGAAAACTTCAAAACATCAACACTTTGCGTCCAATTTTGGGACATAGGACGCGTGAGTCATACTTTTTAAATATAGCATATCATGTCATTACAATGCCATTTTTTAGAATATTTTCCACCTTTTTTTCTATTATTTAAATTAAATATTCTTCGAAGTACTTTTTATTTTAAAAATATATTATAATTGTTTAGATACTATATGTAGATGTTTTATTGGGAAAATATGCCAAGACAATTTTACCCATCGAATTCCATACCTCGTATTGCCACTCAAAAGCGTTCCGGTAAGAGTGAAATAGACGTCTTGCGGTTAGATTGTTAGGAGGAGAAAAAAGTATCATTCGTGGATACTTCATGCAGAATAAAAACGATCGGACGAAACCGAAAAATTCCAGAATGGGAAAATAATCATATATCCCTAAATCAGGAAAAAGGTCGATAATGGGGGAAAAGTATTAAATTGTAACAGAAAAATCGCTAAATTGACACAATCGGTTGGAATACGGTATGGAAGGCTTCATGTGATTGGTGTTAAATTGTTTTTAAAGATGTAATAGTTATAATATATTTTCCAAAAAAGATTAGCATTTTTAATTCAACTATTACCGCAATAATCTGGTATAAAAACGAATACAAGAATACGGTAGAGAGGTTACAATGTGGCAGGTAATAAATTTCATTAATACGCACGGTATTTATAATGGATTTACCGAAAAGGAGCCAGCATTCTTCGTAGCATTCAAATATACAAGAATAATGGATGGACTATAAAGGCCATCGAAGGTCGATTTCCCATGCTTAAACGGCTTAACATTCCGTGAGCAGCAATGGGGCAGCCATAGCAACCGTGAATAACAATCCGTTAAAAACGTCTAAGTTTCGCATTTTATCGGCATTTTTTAGATAGAGATACAGATAAGCATGGATATAATAAGAAATTAAAATTTTCCATTCAAGTTTTAGACCAAGTCCGAAGCTCCTATCTCAATATTTTCATATTTTAAAGGGCGAATGAAACTTGCATTACACGTTAAAATTCTCATTTTCTCATAAAATTACATGTAGAAAATGAACGTCTCTGGACTCGAACCCGGTCCACTTTCATGGGGTTTCGATTTTTTTCTGGCTCGCCGGATAAATAGGTACCCTCCCTGAAGATTTCAGTCCGATAGCTTGAGTAAAAGTGCCCGGGAATTTGTGGCAATGAGTGAGTTAGTGGTATGGTACTTTTATAAATAGTAATAACTAGTAAATGGCGCTATATTTTTTAACTCTAGCAAAGATTAGATAGGATACTAGACGAATTCCTGTGATCTTGACAATCAGCGTCTGACACTGGATGAGTAATTTTCCTGAAATTTTCCTCGGCGCCACTGGTAGATCCTTGCATATATATTCCATGGAGGTCAACTATCTTTGGTGGAGCGAGTTCGAAACAAAGTTACCTTTTTGAGCAGTCAATCTTCACGAATCTATTGGGGTGGAAACAGACGGTATATGTGGCTTCCCGAGTGATTAAAGGTCAAATTTCACGCATCATTCTTTCTCCCTCGATTTCAAGTCAACCGCTAAAGCTGTTACACCGCTTTGGCAGCCTCAATGTGGAACACCAGATTATCTCATCGTTGATCACGTCACAAGCACTTCTGTGGCTGCTATTCGGTCTTATTCCTTCTTTGGCCTTTTCGGAAAATGCTTTTCGGTACCAAGTTGTCTTTCTATTTCTTTCTGTTCAATTTAATCTGGGAGGTATTTTTATGCCGGAAAAAATGTACGTAGTTTTAAACTCCCCTGCAATTACGACTAAGTACAAAGACCGAAGTTTCAGGCGTGGTGTGGTGGAATTTTAACAAGTTGAGTAAACGGTTGATGCAATTTTCCACAAAAAAATAGATTTATTGCAACCTAGGTTGCAATAAATATTTTTTTCTAAGTGTTACGGCTAAGTAGTTCTAGCCTACTTAAAAACATATGCTGCCGAGAGAGAGAGAGAGTTATGTTACATCGAATTATATGCTGCCGAGCGCGCGGGTGTTGACTTGATGTTAAATCATTCTTCCGAAGAGCTTGAATGCTAGTTTATTTACTAATTAAGTAGTTGTAAGTAATTATTTATTAATTAAGCACTGACAAGTGGTAAGGTCAAGTAATGGTACAGACCATTTTACAGCAAAAAAATACATTTTGCAAAGTGCTAATGCCCTTCCAATAGATTAATCTCATGTGCCTTACTTGTGGAGCACTGCAGTCTTAACTTGTTAATGCAGAACCAAAATATTTTGTAGTTTCTCAAATAAAAGTCTTTGAATAAAGACATTCTTTCTGAAGGCGGACCGATGTAATTACCTCTGTTTTACCATTGTGAATAAGACCCTTATAACGCTCTGAACCTGTCCGCGTATTTAGTTCATTAACTATTTATTACATGATCTTTCAAGTATCTTAAATTGTGATAAACCGTCTGTGTCTATTCTATTCCAGGTATTTTATACGAAAATAGTTATATGATTCTATAATCTCCTTCAAGTATCATCTTACCTCTTTCGCCTATCAAACATGGGGTCTTGTTGAACATTTTAATATTTTATTGCCAGAGGCAAGGAGTATGATATTAATGTTTATAGTTTAGATATGGAATTAGACCTCGCCATTGCCTTCCCGCTTATCTTCGTGCTTCCGGTTTGTCACTCTGTAAGGTTCAGATATTGAATGGTCCTCCGCGGTTGAAATACTCCAGTACTCCATGTATATTTACGTATGCTAGAGAACGTTTCTCGGAATAACGTCATATATTTTATAAATTTCTCGTAATAACATAATATAGAGAACGTCTCAAGGAATAATGACCGTGATAGTGACAGCCCGAAACAAGTATTGCTTCTCTTAATAATATATCCGTCCAAAAAGATCCATACTTGATACAAGCATCCGTGATGAGAAACTAGAAAAAACACCGACTTGTTTCCATCCTTGCATTCCTAATCCTTAAATACCCACCTTTCCTCACGAAGAGCCTGATATTAGGACCGATCGGACTTATAAAAAAAAACACCATAAAGAAAAGAAGATAAATCAGTAATTAGAAATGTAGTTTGATTTTAGGACATCACTCTTCAATTAAGCTCTGAATTTAGTTTTTAGTACATTTTTCTCTTTGTGGAGCTTCCGTTGACCTACGTCTGAAATCCCGATAAGGCTTCTCTTATCAACAAATCCCTCAAAGACCGAACCAGCGGAGGTTACGCAATATTAATTCGGGAAGGGGAATTCTCATCCACGGATCTGTGCCTGTGCCCATCGATTGATTTTGAATGAATTCCGCGGAATCTATCGGCAAACGATTCCCGTATTGAACTTGAAACATCATTATGTCTATAATTTTGAGATCTTTGATTGATGACAGTAAAATTTTGGTTGCAGTGTAAGAATCAAATAAACACCTCAGAAATTATACAAACGCTTCGAAAGACAAAATTGTTGATGACTTTGAAGAATACTTGTATTATACTTTAATAATTATCCTTCGTCCACAGACCAAGGGTATACAAGAATTAATTTCCATTTGGTTATCACATGAAAGTTTTTTTTATATTTTGTGACTAACATTTTTAATATTATATTTCATTTTTTAGTCAGACATTGTGCGATTCGCTTATATGATTTTCCTGCTGATAGTTCCTGCTTTTATTCCTTGGGTTAAAACAGTTTCCCATCTCACACCTTACACCCAGCTCATAGATACTAGATTACAAAATAGTACAAATGTTACAATCGAGATCGCGTGTTGCCATTTTATAAAATATTACCTCCATACTTAGAATTTAATTAAATTCTAAATATTTTATATATATAGTTACAGACCTCGATTTCCGATTTGGGATAAATTTTTAGTAAGCACACGTCGCAGTTTCTTCCTGTTCTTCCTGCTTAACATACGGCAGACCATATGAGCCTTCAAAAATCGACGATGAAGGAGTAAGCTTTGAATATGTATCATTACTCCGTTTTATTAGACATTATCTCCCTATCTTTGGGCGTTTTCGAAAAGGCTACATATCGCCTATCTCGTAAGGTATATCACCGAATAATTCAGGAGCGCATGAAGATTTGGGCCGGGTTTTAAGCTCTTCTACATACAGCTGACTCTTTGAATGGGTAATTGGCTCTCCTTTGTATGACCTTCGTTGAGTGAAACAACATATCTTTCCTTTTACGTGGGAACTTTAATGTAATTCCATTGCTTTTCTATTTATGACTCACCTTTTGGTATTTAACGTATTTTAATCGTTTAGGCTGGAACTGAAGTTGCCCTGGGGAATGTGCCAGATGAAGGGAAGGGATTATTACATTCCAGGAGAGCGTGAAAACTTTTAATTGTCGTTTGCCACTCATTACTACAATAACTTTTTCTGGCACTTCGGTGTGTTATTCGCAATGTTTTTCCGGAATTAATTTTCTCCGCGAAGTGGCAAGCGGCCGGCATTTGTGGTCAAGTGCACGAGGGAAGGTCACCGGGAAGGTCGAATTGCCAAGTGCTCTGCATCAAACTCCCACGTGCTACCGTAATGGATACTGGTTGGATTTCTCTTCTATCTGGCCCCATTTCTAGTTCAACTCGGTCACTGTAATTGCGTGTTTCGTCTCCCACCCCTTTGGTCACAGGTGAAACTTTTAGAAACGAGACATTGCGCATGCTTTTTCATTTATAGGGGCAACTATAACTCTCTCTATCTCTAATGTATATAAATATAATTATTACATATCACCAAGTACCTAAAATCAAGGAGATAGACTATCGAACAGATAGATATAAAATTTTATTTTTTCCTAGTACAATTAGATATTAACATAAATACGGTTATAACCACTAAGATAGCTAGGATAGCTTGTGTATATATTTTATATTTATCTTGTATGCTTTTAATTAAATGTTAATTAACTTTTTCCCGAATTATATGCATAATGTTTTGTCAGTGAAATTTTTGCATATAATTACTTTCTTTCAATGTCAATTACATCTAATATACGTAGTAGTACTTTTTTTTAAAGGATGTTTCGACGACTATGGTCATTTCGCACCTCTTAAAGTCATTGAAAAACCTATCTGAACAAACACAACATCCATGCCCTGGGCGGGATTCGAACCCGCGACCTTTGGGTTAGCCGGCGAGCACGCTACTAATATACGTATGTGGGGAATGCATGCGTGTGGCATGGAATGCTCATCGCCTGCCACACGCCCTTGCTTTGGCTTGCAGAATAACACGTAGGCGTAGATGCAATGATTTTAATTTGTGTAATCATATTATTAGACTTGAAAGGGCCAGTTTAGCTTTGTTTGATTGATTTCTAAGCCTTGCGTTTTGGCTTTATTTGGTGATATCAACATTTAAGAAAAGATAATAACTATAAAATTATGAAAAAAAAATTTTTTCCCTTTGAATTGTAATTGGAACGACACTTTCTTGAATAGAAAATAAGTTCTGAGTAGCACCATGTCTTCGTATGGTAAAAAAATAAACTTTCGATTCTAGTTTTATTTACCGTTGTTACCATTTCAAACGGTTTAATACATTCGAGTTTTTTCAATAAAATTTCCATGATACTTCTTTAATTCACCTGAGTTTCTTTTACTGACGCAGTATACAGAGGAAGCATAGCATTTAGCTTATGGGTAATCGTTGGGAGGCTTCAATCAAAGGTCCTCAGACTGGTCCTAATTTCATCTCCTGATGTGTAAATAAATAGATACTGAATAAATGCACAGAAACCTTTTTACCTCATTTTTGCCAGAAACCTAATTTTATCAGAAACCATAGCCGGTATCTGGGATTGATTTAACCGTCATTTTCCAAAACATGTGATTTAGAATCACAGGAGACTTAAAATAAGTTGGGATCCCTTGTTTACTCACAAAACTGAAGTTGAGTTCGGTTTGTAGGGTAATGACTCATAGAGAAAGCTATATTTCTAGTTAACATTTATTGCTACTGATTCAGCTTGGGGATATGCTGACAGATGACTGATAACTAGAAAGAAGATAGTCCTTGAGTTACAGCCAATACAGAAAATTAATTAAATTTACTTCGAATTTAACACTATATTTATTTTGGAATAGAAAAATCCATGCATATGAAACATATTATACAATTAAAGAGTCGAGAAGCCGCATCTTGCAGTTTAAGATGCTTCCAAGCTCGCATTGATCACACCCTTCTTATTGTTTACTACGAGTAACAGGCTTCATTTTCGTGACTCGTTAGAGTAAATATTATGGACTATTAGAACTGTGAGATGATTGCGGTGCTCCTTAATGTGTTGTAAATATAATGGACATTTTTTTCAACGGAAATATTTCCGGTAGGCTAATTTTGGGCACCGTACACCAGCTTTTGAACTGGATTTCATTGAAGTAATAAAATAAGAGTTTTTTTATCTTCTTCTTTCCGGCTTATTATTATATCACGCAAACCGGAAATATTAACGACGTTCACACCCCCAATGACATCTGCTGTGCAATGAAAAAAATCTTTTGTTCCATACGAAATATTTTTTGTAATAATCAAAAGTAATAAGACTAAAATTATCCCAACTTTTCAACGGACAACGTTTACTTTAACGCATAGACGGTTGGAACGGATATCATAAAATACTAGCGCACTGTAGTCAGACTTTTATCAGCGTGCGTTTCTTAATGTTTTATAGTTTCTATGTGACTGTTTTGCTTCAAATGGTCAAAGGAAAATTTGTGGTGGCATTGAAATCGAAGCTAGTCGAAATGGATTTCTCTTAATATTCACATCTTCGTAAAACAGCATATTTTAGATGGTTGGTGATTAGTTGGCGCCCTTTCTCGGACGGCAGTCCAGACGAAAATTTTCCCTCGAGCGTTCCCAAGCTACCCGGATTAGGAATTTTTGGGAATCGCGTTTTCCCGATGGCACTCACTAAAGTGCGACCCTTGTCGTTTCCCTTCCTACTTCCCCTTCGCTCCGCCGTCAGAATCGCCGGAATGGACACACTCCTGGGGTTTATTTTATTTTTTCGCCTGAAAAAGCCGAGCGAAGTTATTTTGAAATCACACGGACCGACTATTGTCAGTAGGTTGGCGAGCCTAGGCTCCGTAGGCCGAAGCAACAGGGCTGAATGAAAAGTATGAAGCGAAGGTAAAAAGTGGTAGGTAAACAAGGAAGAAAAAGACTTGCGATGACGCCAGATAATACAGTAATTTATCGGGACTTAAGCGCGACCACATCCAGTGTAATTTGTTTTTGTTATTAATTGCAGTGGAGTGATCACAATGTACTGAAATCTTCTAGCGAAAGCTTTTGCCCAAACCACATGTCAAAATTTCATGTGTCTCAGTCTGTACTAGGCCGTGCGTAGATTGATTCAGTTGCCTGCATGCTGGAATGGTTATTAAATGAAAAAAATAAAGCAAAGGGAAATCTTTAAAGCAAATTTTGGAAATCAGAAATGGACCAGTTTGTTCAAACAAAACTTCGGACGAATCTTAAAAAAAACATCCGAAATTAGTAGAAATGTGGGTAAAGAAAAATGAGGAATTTAAAGATTTCGCGCGAAGGGTCGGCCGTGAACTGGTTTATTTTTAGGCTTGGCTGAGAGTACCACGAAGAAGGTAGAAGACGCTGGTTGACTTGACCCCTTTGGGCTTAAAGAAAAATGTAATGGAAGGAGGCCTTTCATGATCTTTTTTTTCCCTGTCAGTGAAAGAAAAATCAATAAGTTTTAACTTTTCGGTATAAGGTGGTCTAAAATCTTCAGGATAATTGCTAATGATATTTAATACCTGTTTTTGTGTAGAACACTATAACATGTATGTTATCGTATTCACGACTCATTTTGAATCTTGCCCTACCTTCAGATATTAAATACAACTTTTGGCGCATGCATCTTTTTGTACATCTTTTCGTAACATCTAAGAACTAATCAAATATGTTCACAAGAGGTGTACGTTCACAGAAATTGCACCAGACTGCTCAATATGTAAAATGCAGTACTTAATATAAAGTTTAGACATGAGGCGCACAAAATATAGACTCTCGCTTGGACTTGAATTTTCCGTGGTTACATAACCACCGAAAATTGGAGTCAAAGTGACTGCTTTTATATTTTGTGTGTTTGTGTGGGTTTAAACTTGCTTTTAAAACACAGTAGACCTCCGCTTTACGAAGTGTCCAGTATTCGATGAATTCACAGTAATATATACCATGTCAAAAACATCGTACTTCACTTTACGATTGAAAACTCGCATTATGATTACGCGCATTGGTACTGAATTACTTAGCAAACATTATATGTGATTTAACAGCTGACCTATTTTCCCCGCACTCTTTGTAATCAAACGAATCCAAGCCAAGCTGATGGTTCTCTGATATATATTTATACACATCTATCAAACGTAAATCGGGGGCTCACTGTTTTCTACGTATATTTTTGTATATAAATAAATTGTTGGTAATTAAATACTATCATTTTCATTGAATCAAGTTTTTTTCTAAGCCGCCGCGATAATACAAGTGCAATAAAGTGTCGTCTGCTACGCTTGAAATTCCTTTTGGGTGTTAGTCATTGCTGTTTGGAGGGCAACTGAAGGTCACTACGTCGCATTTTGTTAGCGACGAGTTCTATTCTGGAAACTGTTGTTCTTTTGCGGGGCACTTGTTGGCATTATGAATGCAATCATGACACATGTCTGAGGCCAACTTAGGCACCAGAAGCCTGTATTGGGTCTGGGCGGTCTCTTTAATCAGAGTGTATCAATTTCCTGAGATAAAAGGAGGAAAGGAGTAATGAACAGGCACTGTTTACATTCGTAATCTGTAGATAAGGTGAGTGATCTCCGGAAGACAATGGCTCCTGCCGTGCCAGTGGCGGGAACACTGCCGCGAAATTCTTCCTCTTGGGTGCCACGCATTCCTTCTTCCGTCGTCTTCCCGCCGAAACGTTTGGGTTGGCCAACCTGACGATCGTGAATCAACCCGAACCCGCCCATGAGAATTTGCGGAAATCCAGAATTAGGTGACGTCTGCCTCCTGAAGACAGATCTGTGTGAAAGTTTACGTTAGCCGAACTGTAAAACGTAATGGGCATCTTCGAAACAGGTTTATGTTCAGAGAAAATGAATGTCGGTTGGTCGATGAATCCGGTCAATCTCATTTTCGAGGTCACGACGTCAGGTGGGAATTTTCGTCATGAATGCGTGAAACTGTGGAATCGGGGTGTATGGAAATTTTATATAGCCAAAAACCATACAAGGCATACATGTAGAAAGGAGAACAGTGCATTTCGAGGTACGCACAGCAGAACGTTATCCTTTAAGGCCGTGTACACGTTCATATGCATAACAGCCGCCAACCCACGAAATTAATAAAATAATTTATATAAGGAAATAGTTTCCGGCGTGACTTCGTGGAACTGCTTCATGATTAAATGAGACACAACTTTGAAATTCCACATA
>WURS02032003.1:0-11570 GCA_011762765.2 Rhinocypha anisoptera | reverse complement strand
CCCTTACCAAGTCATTCTTAACAATTTTCCTGTCTCCCTAAACAAGTGTTCATCATACTCCCTCCCCCTCTTCTGGTGAATATTAAAAAAAAATTTTTAAGTCAAGCTCTGCAATATCATCTCTCCATTTAGGAATATTTTAACCTTTTCATGCCAGAACCCTAAACTGGTATACAGTCCCTGCATACGAGTGTGCAACAAAATAAACCAAAAATAACCAAAAATTACTAGCACTGGATAGGTAAGGATGGAGGACTGCAGTTAAGCAATCGTCAGGTTGAGGTACTGATGATGATGAACCAAATATCATCTGTACTGGGAGGATGATTCTGAATGCCTAATATATATCAGTTGTTAGACATTTAAAGGGTTAAAAAAGATTAATTCACATAATTTTTTCTCCTTTGTGTCATATTTTTCTCACTTTTTTCTTAAGTAATTGT
Source organism: Rhinocypha anisoptera (assembly GCA_011762765.2). NCBI lineage: Eukaryota > Metazoa > Arthropoda > Insecta > Odonata > Chlorocyphidae > Rhinocypha > Rhinocypha anisoptera. The sequence goes on along the minus strand of WURS02032003.1, from coordinate 11,127 downwards.
TTTTCTTTCTTTCTCCTTTTCTTATTCTCCCGAGAGGAGAAAAGTGAGTCACCTCTCAATGTCACATCTGGCAAGTGTCCACCAATCCAGACTTCCTCAACTTATTTTTGGAAAGGCTTGCAAATCCACTGAGGGCTGGGACCACTTGACTTAAAAGTCATTCTTTCAAAACAGAAACTTTCCCTCTCTCCTTCACTTTGACGATCCATCCCTTGTAAACCTTTGCTCTCGGGACCTGTGTTCCAAATGAGGAGGCTTGGCCAACATTATTGTGATCTCTGTCGTACTTACAGATACATGGGAAGGTACACATGTTTCCTGCACATACGGGAGAGTTGTATCCTTTTTTTTATTGTTTTCCATTGTTTTTTTATAAGGGTTGTTTGGTGGAAGATGTTTTTAACATCTGCATATGCAGTAGATGAGCCAATTGTCACGTGAGCTTCCTGTGAATATAAACGTTGGTTCATAAATGTAGTATTGACTAGCAGAATAATTTACTATTAAATTCTGTCTGGCAAAAGTTTGTATGTCAAGGCATATGTCTGATATGTAAAAAATTAAAAGGTTGATTTTGAGATATCCTACTATATACATTCTTAATGGTGGCCATATGAAATTCGTATGAGAAAGTGTGACAGGTTTCTAGAAGCATTTTTTTGAGTGGAGGGTTATTTTCACTTTTTTTCATTTAGCTGGAAATAATTGTCCACCCCATCTAAGGTAAGTACTGTAAAACCCATCCAGATATAATTTATAGGTTCCCTTGTACATATTAACATATCCTAGATAATCTTTGGTTTTCATGGTACCTTACTGACAAATATCCTTGCTCACGTCTTGTGTTTTCTTCCAGGGAGCATGATGAAGAAGTTGGAATGGGAGAAGTTGACTCTAGGGTGAGTGGATTTTGAAAATATTTCCCACAATATATGTATAATTTTTGTTTTTGTAATGGTTTTTGAAAAATGGGGAAGGAACTTCAGGAAAAGTTCAGACTCTTCTCCTTCAGACATGCAGAAATGAGTTGTCATTGAATTACTCCTATAGGAAAAATGGATTGAATTTTTTCATAATTATTTATACATAGAATCCAGATTATTTTCCACCTTTATTTACAGTATGCATGATTTATTGTTATGTTGTGGAAGATTTCAAATAGGTGATAAAAAATTGGATTTTTTGTGAACCATTGGAAGTGTTGCAATATTTTATTTGCATGCATTCACCATTAACAAGATGTACTTCCCTAAATGATGATGATCATCATACCCTTCCAGTTTTATTGAAGTAAATAATGTGCTTAACTGTTGAAAATTACCAGCATGGGCATTGGAAAAGTGATTTCCTGTAAACTTGTCTTCAGATTAAGGAAGCCGAGCCTCAACCTGAAGACAAGAGCAGAGATGACAAGGTGAAAGAGTTCTTCAGAAAGATTGCTGGGGATGACCTTGAAGTTGATTGGATGGAACTGAAGGAGATATTAGATTTTGCCATGAAGAATGGTAAGAATAACTTGCACAAAAATTGGTTGACATAAGGAGTAAACAGGATATGTGGAGTGTTCCTATTTTATAGATTTATATTTTCTTAATGGCCATAGTCATTTTCAGTTTTGTGATTGGAAGTATGACATAATTATTTTGGAAAATGCACTGAAATACCCTAATTCAGTTGACAGTATTAAATTTGAAATAAATATATCCTTTTAAACACTTTGGCTTAATTTCCCATCTAATTAGTCCATTTCATAAAACCTCCTGAAAATAGTCATATCCTAAAGAAAAAAGATTAAATGCCATCCTTTCATATGAATTTTTTTGTTTGTGGAATCTTTTTCTGTTCATAAAATTCTCAACTGCAATGACAATTAGTATTCAGAATATTTTAAAATTAATAAATTATAGAAAGTGGATCAAAACTAGATCTTTTAAAGTCATGATGAATGAATTAATGAATGTCAGAATGTACCCAGAAATTTATTATTTCATAGAATGAACTTCCTTCAGGACAACAAAAGTGATAATGTGGCTATTATTAGTCCCCAAGTAACATAAAAAATCTTTCATGGTCCTCCCAATATAACTATGCAGTACTTCCTTATCCCAAGTTTAAGAATACCATTATTTTAGAATTAGCTACATAAGTAACTGTCTCATTTATTTGCAATAAATTGATTTATTGCATGTTTATGTCATTATGGTATATTCATTTTTATCTCTGCATGAAAATAAGGCATAATGGATCTGGAAACATTTTAAAGATTTTGTAAATTCCTGTGCAATATAAAGTGTCAATTTCGAGTATAGATTATTTGCAAAATATATGATGAAATCTACATTAACATCCACGGAAGTAATGTATTTTGGGTGTATAAATGAGCTACTACATACACCACACTTGCATACTTTATTTGGGTCCGAAATAAGACTCATTAGACACATCACAGAAAAACAAAAGGGTAAGCCATTACCAACCTATGAGTATTATACATTGTCCAGCACCGCCAACTAACTTATTTCTACTCTTCCCCTTGATGAACAATATGTAAACAAATTACAACTTCCAAATACCCACCAATATTTCATTACAGTCATCAGTGCATGCCTAACAACTTGACAAATTCTTCTGTCTTAGGCCCTGAAATGGGTTTCAGCAAGTTTATTCTCCAATTCAACATATTGAAACTCTATCATACCAGATTGTACCCTTTCTCTGATTGCATGATATTGATATTTTACATCAATATGTTTTGTACAATCAGACAATATTTTATTTTTTGTAACACACATTGCTCCTTGATTGTCTACTACAATTTTAATTGGTGAAGACATATATATTCTGGTTTAATTCAACCAAAAATTGCCTTAACCACAACATTTCTTTAACACAGTTAAATTCCTTTCATACATAAATCATGTACTCTGCTTCCATTGTTGAGGTAGCTGTCAGTCTCCGTTTCTTACTAGGCACAATTGCCAGGATAATCACATAATCACTGATACTCTTTCTGTCCACTTGGTCATTTGCCCAATCTGCATCTGTGTAAACATTGAATGGTTTCTCTTTCCTGTAAAAAACTAAATTGACATTTTCTGTCTTTACTAAATAGTATAAAACATATTTTATCATGTTCCAATCACCTCTAACAGAATTATTACATTTCTGGCTTAATTTAAAAACTGCAAAAGCTAGGACTGACCTAAAACAATTTGACAAGTAGAGTAAACTACCAATTGCTTTCTGATACACCTTTTGATCAAAACTTTCACTTGCATTATTTACATTGACTTAATTTGAACCTATAAGTAATGGAGCAGCACAACCCTTAGCATTTTGCATTTTAAAGTCTCTCAACACTTTCTTTACTAAACCACCCTGACTTACAGTAATCATATCTCCTTATCATGATACATTCATGGATAACAAGTTAGTAGGTTGCCCTAAATCTTTTAATTCAAGTATTTTACTCAAATCAGCCTTCAATTGCTGCTCATCACTGTCTGTTCCAAACACTAATAAGTCATCCATATACACCCTGACTATCAGGTGATCTGCTGCATAGACACAGGGTTCAGAAATACACTTCCTCAAATTCAAGTCCTCAAGGAAATTATCAATGTGCATGTTCCACTCTCTGCCTGATTGATGAAGTCTATACAAACTCTTTTTTAATTTGCATAAAAACCTTTGGGAACACTTCCCTTGCATAGAAAACTCTTCTGGGTTTTCAACATACACCTCATCATGAATTGGACTCTTTACTAATTGTAAATTTACATCTAAATGACTAATATCCCACTGATTTTCTGTTGCTAATGCAATGAGTACTCTTGCCGATTTTCGTGTTAATACAGGGCTGCGGGAGTCAGAAAAGTCTACACCTGGCACCTATGAATAATCTTGTGCAACAATTCTTGCTTTGATTCTAACAATCTCACCTTGTACATCAACCTTAATTTGGAAAACCCACCTGGTTCCCACAACATTCTTATTTACTGGTCTTTTAACAATTTCCCATACTTTATTTTCCATATTCTGCTTCTCTCTTTCCATGGCTTCCTTCCACTCTTTTGCACATGGACTAGCCAAAACTTCTAAGACAGTCTTGGGTACTGCTATGTCTCCCATCCTTCCTTGCTGTTAACTCTTGTTCACTGGTCTCTTTCCACAGCCCAATACTTTCCCCTGACAATGCCCCCTTTACGGACCTTGGTTCTTCAACATCATTCAGGGTTGTTGAAAGGTGGCATTCATGGCAATAGGTTGTCCTCCATGGCCTGCTGGATCTCCTTCAGCATTGGTGCTTCCCCTTGGTTTCCCTTCGGCATTGGTTTCCTCATGGTCTCTCATCTGGTGGGGTCTGGCTCTTTGGATGGGTAGGCTGTTCACACCCTGCTTCATTCTTCTCCAAATCAACTTTATCTGCCACAACTGCTTCCCCTGGGATGGTCATCTCCAAAGTGTTGATTCCTGCATCCCCATCACTGTCCTTGTCAGGAACAGGGATGATCACTTCAGTGTTTGCCTCTTCATTTGAGCATGACCCTTTTTCTTCCTTTGACCTTTCTTTAAATGGGAATGAGTATTTCTCAAATATCACGTCTCTACTTACAATTAATTTCTGATCATCGATACCTGAAAATAGACTCATATTTCGAATGTGGCATACCGAATTTGCTGCTTCTGCCCAGAATTTCTGTGATACACCTGACTCAATTATCATACTTCTCACCATTTTTATAGAAATCATTCCTTGTCCACAAAAATTTAAAAATAAAGCATTGACCAATGTTATACATTGCTAATAACTTTAGTTTTTTCTTAATTTTTAACTTAAACTCTTTCCTCTACAATTTTTTTGTTTGCTATCTCAGAGGCAAGTTGCAACAATCTGTATATGACAAAAAGAAAACAATGAATTCACATCAAAATTCTCTGTATGGATATGAAAACATCACATCTGATTTGTTATGTTAAATTAAAGGTAAACAAATATTCACCCTAGCATACTACTAATTCATGTATCATTTAAGAATATGAGTATTAGTGAAAGAATAATGATATTATTACTATTAAAATTACTTATTCAGCAACATGCGATACCATCACTAATCTATTGCGCCACTGATTGCAATTTTTTTCTTGAAATATATATGGGACAATTTCATTGGTCCATCTACATTACCAACATGTGGAAACAGTTTAATTCCCAATCACAACAGAGCCAGTGACATATGACTACGGCCATCATAAGGTCTATGACGGATGCTTACATAATCGCTTGAAATCGCTAGCCGTCTTAGGAGGCCATGGTCACACTCACCCATCGTCATGGTGGTGGCATTTTCATAATCGCCGCCTTTGATTCCTTTTAATATCATCCATTACAATTCTTTTGAGGGATCACTGATTGATTATATTCAAACTGTTGCATGCCTATATTCCAGTTCAGTCATGTAATTTAGTAGCCTAGTTGTTTAACTTGTGGGATATATATTGTTTTTTCTTAATACATATGTATATGGTAAACAACAGGAAAGTACATATAATGCATGAGCATATTTTCTTTCATATCTTGGCACAAGCCATATGTATACCCCATTTGCTTGCAAGTATTCTACACTAGTGTTTTTTAACATTGAAAATTGGCATGATAGAGACCTTTCAAAAGTATTTTTCTGCTCAGCAGTAAAAGTATGTTATCTTAATAAAAAACAGGAAAATTGCAGGGAAATTCATAAAAGCATTTAACAGACAAAGTAAGTTTATATCAGGTTACTTTTATCGATTTTGCATAAATAAAAATTATTTAATCTGTTCTCTTGAAATGATTCTAAGGAAAATAATTAACCCTTTTCCTGCGGTGAAATTTTACAATTAAAAGCTCACTGTGAGCTGAGCTTTCCGAGAGAGATTCTCTACCTCTCATGTGCTGAACTCTTTCTAAGAAATTTAATTTTAGTAGTATGCACAATGTTGATGTTCAAAACCTCAGTTGTACATATGAACCAAGCTGAATGGTGACTCCACTTACATGCGAGCAAATTTAGTTTGCATGTGTTCAATTTGAAGGGGCTTTGTCTAATTTTGTTGTTATCATTGGTGTTGCTAATCATTGGTGTGTTTTAAATGCAGTATCATTTGAGGTGTATTCATTGGAATTGTTTACATTTTTATACCTTGTTGCATGCACAAGCTGGGGTGGGTTTGTACAAGTGACTTGCATAAGTGTGGTATGTGTACAAATATATGGTTCTGTTTCAAGTGTGGTAGGTATAGGATCTCTATGAGAATATGATTCACATCCAGGTGTAAAATGTACATAATAAAAATGTTTGTAGTTTTGTTTCAGTGCTAAATTTCAGCTTCAGCTACTATATGTGTGTATTTGTGTACAATGCATAAAAGTAGCTGGATTTGTGTCCACATTGGTCGATTTGATTGAGTCTAATACCAATTGTGTCACTGTTCCCCATTCATTCACAGATCCCTCAACTGGTAAGATATGGAAGAAGCCAATGCAACACTATCAGGCTCTTATCCATTTTATTTAACATAACAAATTCTCCTTAACACAAATAAGTTATTTTAATTGGAATTAATCAACTAACTTGAATCTTCCACTGAATGGGAACACTTTTAAATGAGTATAATAATCTTTGGAGTAAAAGAACCTTTGGGTTCATGCTGAAATTAATGCAATAAACTTTTTGTAATCATAACCTCACATTTCACTTTTCAGCACATGCATGAAGTTTTCAGAAATTTTTATTCCTGTGAGTGCACCTATATTATTTCAGTTATTTCACATCAGGTGCTATGACTTATTTTTGCATCAAAACTCTTTATGTGTTATAGCACGGCATGGTGATGATTGCCTTTTTTTAGTCATTTTACTTGAATATCAGGGGACATACCCCTCATTTAGAAAGATTTAAACACCCTTAATGTATATGTATGAGCTGAATCTCAAACTAATTATTCAATTTGTGAAATTGGCTTCTTATAACATTCACATACTCTCATGTTTAGAGTGGCTGAAAGACTTTTCTTGTAAGCTAAGTTTTAATGTTCTGTGAAATTATTTCAATTCAGAATTACATGCTTTTCAGACTTATTAATAAATTGTCTTGTTTAATTTGTTATAATAATAGATCTCTCAGAGCCTCCTCATTATTGCTTTGATTGCGCTTCAATGGCTTTTAGTTTTCATCATTACATTTGGGACAATAAAAGGTGTGGTGGCCTCTTTGAATTCAAATTTGCTATTCAGAAATACATATTTCACTCATTTTGCTGATCACACTCTTGGACTCTGCTGCGGAGATTTTATGCTTGATGTGTTAATTTTTATGTTAATTTAAGAACCTTTATGTTTAATGCACTTAAGAATAACCTTTTGCCAAACCTTTTGGCACAGCTTAAAAAATTTCTAAGGTTCCTTTCACTCTAGTCCAGGTAAATGTTAGATTTATTTGGATTCAGTTCAAGGTTTCCTTCATAATGAGATGTAATAAGCATTCTATATGAGTACTAAAAATTCTTACACATCACTTGATTCCAATATGGATTTGAATATTCAAAATATTTAGAATGGTTACTTGTGGTATTTATTACTGTATGAATCTTAATTTTTACTCCTTCATTCTAGGTAACCAATTTCTGGTTATCTAAAATCAGGGACTTAAATTAGACATTTCCACTTGTGAAATAATAATCTTGAAGTAAAAATTGATTTAGAACTGTTGAAAAATATAGTATTTTAACAGGGTATTTTTTGTTATGTCCCAGTACCTTGGAATTATTCCTTTAAATCTAACACTAACCCCAATTCGTCCTCACAGAGTTTTCTTAATCCCATTTATAGTCAGTGTTACTTTAATTTATATTATTAAATATGAAATGGGTAGATAATTTGAACAGACATTTGTGATGCTTATTCCTGGTAAAAACCCTGATTTAAATTTTTTATTTCATCCCTTCTTTATGGTTCTCATAATTTTTTTCAATGGCCAAATTTTAAGCTGGATCAATAATTTAATGAATAGTTTATTTCATTTTTGTTGATCCACAAAGATTATTTTTTTCATATATGATCAGAAATAGCTAAAAGTTAAAAAAAAATTCTGCTACTATCACACTACAAAATAACCAAAATTATTTATGTATATGTCATGGACATGACAGCAACTGTTCCATTTTTTGTTTCTGACACATCACTCTTATGTATTCATGCTGTGGTTTCCAAAATTTAAGTAGTGGAAATTGCATCGATTGAAGTATTATTAAAAGTTATAACAAACATGTAGTCTGTCCTTCTAAATTTATTTAATGTTATTAAATTTTTTCTTCTTATATAACTACTGATGTTGCTTGCTATATTTCTCATGCTTCTTGTCTTACAATTATCAAATATGCTTATAATCATGGACAATGCTTGCGTAGAATTCATTTTTCAACGTGGGTTGGTGTCTAAGATTTACTGCAATAAATCTTGGGTGAAATTATCAATTCAATCTGTGAGTATTCATTTTGTTGGATCCTGACTTGACATTCTGTACATCTAATTATTTTAGACTCTGCCATAATAGTTTGCATTATTGTTGTATTATTCAAAATTATTTGTGAAAACTGTCCTCAAAACTGAAGGACAAATGCAAGAATTAATATATTTATTGCAGTAATTTTTATTCAGTGGTAACTAAATGGAAACCCATGACCTCTTTACCTTTCCCTTAATGCCTACTGTCTTCTGTGTACATTCTGATCACCAGGTCATATATCTGTATCCGAGGCCTCTTTCAATGTGTACATCTCTCTCTCTCTCTCCCATTCCACTTTCCATTGCTTGTGGTCTCCTCCCCCTCTTCATTAATACCCATCCACTCACCTGTTTAAAAAAAACCTCGCGATGCTGCCAACCACCAAATCGCTGCCAATCATCATGTGCAATGCTGCTGCTGCCAGATATGCCTCGAAGTGGTGGGGAGAATGAGAATTCTCTTGTTACGACCCTCCTCTCGACCTTTTGTGGCCTCCTCTGCCGAGAAACACCCCTTGCAAACATGTTTGGTATGTAACTCTCGTTTCATTCCTTTGTGTGACCTCCACCACCTTGGATGGATGGAGTTCCTGAGGAATAATTATTTTGGTGCATTTCATGTGCCACTGTTTAAAAGCAGGCAGTCTTGTAATTGTGACCACAGTTGAACCTCAATTAACCCCGATCCAAGTAAGTGGGGAGGGGAGTTAATAATGTGATTAAGTAGGAAGGTGGGGGGGAGGAAGAATTGCACTGGTCGATCACCATCATGTAAATGTGATGTGTAAAAAAACTTTTTTACTTTATTTGCAAACTATGACTAGTTGACCCACCTATTTAATATTGTTACTCCAACATACTTTATATAATTTTTATTATATAAATCATAATTTTTCTCCTGAAAATCACCAGTTACTTCCTGTGATCAGTGATTCACTTTCTAACAATGAAATCCATTAAGTTCCTGCATTAAAGAGGAATATTATGCACTCAAGTATTCAAAAAATGTTGCTTTTGTAAAAATGTCATTGTATATTTGACATGAGGTCACAATTGAATGCAATGCATTATTATCTCACAGTAACCATATTTCCCATATGATAGTACTTTTCCCCTGGTATGCCATACTTCACTCTTATTATGCTATTATCACCTGGTTTCCACATAATATGTTGATATGCTACCATGATAAGTTCTGCTTATAGAAGGGGGCCCTCGATGCTACATAGCTGGTTAAATAATAATGCTTTATTTGCCCATAATGACCATAAGAGTTTTTGATTAATGAATTCCTGGAGGATGAAGATAATATGACATTTGTGTCATCAGCATAGTGTACAAGTTTTATGTTGTCCTTGCCATTCAAGGCCAGAGGGAGATCATTTACATAAATTAGAAACAATAAAGGCCCTAAGGTGGACCCCTGAGGGACACCAATGGCTGTATGACAATAGTTAAAGGAGTATTTCTGACACATTGACAGTTAAGGACACAACCTTTTTATGGTTATGAAGACAGGTTCTGGGCCAGTCATTAGCTACACCAATTATTCCAATCCTTTCACATTTTTCTAGCAGTATTCTATTATCTGCATTGTCAAAGGCCTTAGTTAGGTCAGAAAATAGCCTCAATGTTTCTGATTTATTGTCAAGGGAATTCGGTATTGAATTGATGGCTTGATATATTGCATTCATAGTGGATCTTCCATGTCTGAAGTCATATTGACATGTAGAAAGCAGATTATGCCATTCAAAGTATGACTAAGTTGATCGAAGGATGGTTAAGTGAGGTTCTGCTGCTCACTTTATTGTATTCTGGTGAATGTCCAGTGGAGCTGGATATTTCTCCATAGTTGATCATTTTGTCATTTTCATCAATGAGTTTATTTGATTCAATATCATTATGATTTCTTTAATTATGTTGATGTATCTATTCATATTCATATCTATTCATTTTGTCCTGAGTCCATGCTTTTCTCTTTTATTTGTGTTGGCCTTATATGTTTTCAATTGTATTCATTTGCATTTCTTTGTCAATTTGATGCTATGCCAGTTTAAACTATGGGCATTTAATCTATGTGATCTCAGGAAATCTATTCATGTTTATGGATTAATTACAATGAGACATTCTTTGGAATCATTTAGGGCTTTGTTGCCTTAAACTTCTTTTCAGTTCTGCAAGTATTAATACTTAGTAATGATGACATAGTTGCAGATGTTTCTTGATTTAATTTAGTGACTGGTATCATGTTTATGCAGCCTTAGAGTATTCTGAGATGATGTCTGTTTTGCTAAATAGAAAGTAGATCAAGCTTATAGCCTGGAGATATCTGAAATGACTCCTATAATTATGTCCCTAAGTTATGTTTTTTTTAATGATACAACAATAAAAATGATTACTATTATTATTATTAAATGCTCTAGCTCATAAGTAAATACTTCCTTGATAGATGAGTAGTAAATATTGAAAATGAATGAAATTGGTACGAAGGTTTTCGTGGCGTCGTCCATGTGCTCTCGGCATTATCGGGTTCTGCGTCCGCGTTTGTTGTCACCACAAGTCAACAAACGCGGACGCAGAAC
>WURS02031992.1:0-11570 GCA_011762765.2 Rhinocypha anisoptera | reverse complement strand
GAATCGGCCTCAGTACTGCGATGTGGAAGGCGATGGTGGAGGCTTCATCGGCCTTTAAAGTGCGACATTACGAAATGGGCACTCCAATTCCACCGTCTCCCATGCATCTTCAGGAGCGCGCACGTTTTCCTTATTAGCACGGGCTTCTTTTATATATTCCCCCAAAGGCGGCCAAAGGAACGAACGTTAGCGATGGCTAATGAGGGTGACTCCGGGGAACCTCATTTGCCTATTAAAGGTGTGTGTGTGTGTGTGTTTGAGTCTGTGTGAATAACTAGAGCGAGATAGAAATTAGATTTTGAATGGGAAGAAGTGGGGTCATTAGGGTGCGATGGAGGAAGGAATGGCAGCAGACGATCAACGTTTTAATTTTCCGTGTGACGTAATATGGGGTGCAATTAAGACGTTATCCGTGTGATGTGCAAGGTGAGGCTCAGGATGAGAATAATAAGTCTAGATCTCACTGAATTTCGAACGAGTTTGTGCATTATGAGACGATCTTAATATTATTACTCTGTTTTATTGCAATTAAACAACCCATTATGCTCTTAAATAACTTTTCCATTCTAGTTCTTTGCTCTTCAAAGTGGCAATACCGCCAGATTATACTTAACTTGATCAAAAAACCGATCGTAGAGAAACATTTAAAAAAACTAATAAACACGTGAATTTATGAAAGGTTTGGCTTGTATTTTTTGCAGGATAGTTATTCGGGATAGCAAATAAATACTCAGGTGTTTCATGAAACGCATGGATTCCAAATATATTTATTTTTTTATTTTGATACCAGTATAATTCCTAGGTAACGTAAACCTGCATATTATTTAGGAAGCTAAGAGCTGGGAACCGTACTTCTTCTAATGAACCATGGACATCGCCGTGTCTTTATGTCTAGGGACCCTTCTATAATTTCCTTTCGGATCAATCACGATTATCCAACATCCCGTGAGTAAAGCTGTGATAGTGATATCCCAACTCGGTTGCTAAATGACAGCTGTGAAAGTATAACAGCGTCATGAACATTTGACTAAGCATTTTTAATTAAGGAAAAATTGACTTGGAACCTTAAGTCTGATGTCGTATTCCTCCAAAATACTGAACGTATATTTCTAGTATAAAATAGAAAATTGAACTCAACTTGCTGGAAACAAATGTAGACTTAGTAGATGAAAGAAAACCCACGATAGCGTTTGTCAATAGTGAAACACTAATCAATGTTTTTACATTTAATTACAATTTAACAATATCGAATCCAAGTTTTTACCGATCTCACTGTCAAAAATGATGGACTGTGTTTTAAAATTGTAGTGTATCTTGCCTCAACAGGTGCTAAACGACAGTGCAATAAAAGTACTTTAAGCAAGCGGCATAAATCGTTTGATAAATCACCTTTAAAAAATATAATACATAAGGAACATCAAGACGGTACCTCACACAATTGAGACTAAAATTGGCCAAATTTCATAGAACGGACAAATAGAAGGAACTAACAGATGTAATCGAACACAACGGCTCAGAAAAAGAAGCAATTAAATCAAGAGTTAATAAAATGAAAATGATCTGTAATTTAACTAAGGATTGGAACCTGTTAAATATAGAGAACAATACAGAAAAGGCACAAAAATGAACCCAAAAACGCGTATCATAGATAAAATTAGGACGATAATAATTACTTTCTATAGAAAACTTCAAAGAGTAAATTCTCGATTACTTGAAGTAAGACTATTCAATTACCTTCAAATGCTGAAAACAGCCGAAATGGATCAAAGAAACAGAAAAAGTTAATCACGTACACACGCTCATGTTACAAGACTGTCATCACTTCGGGATAAGTAAAATATATCCGAAAATATCCAGGAATAATGAAAGAAGTCTGGTTCCATGTGTAATGAGTAAATCTAAGATCAATATCAAGAAAAAAGTTAAAGAGTCTTGGAAGGAAATAAAAAAATAAGTAAAGAATCTCTTAAAAGAGTTGAAATGAGCGTAGTCCATAGAGACTTATAATTATTTTAAGGTATGCATCTTTGATGTGTGCAGCGAGTTCAATACACAAGAGAATCATTTTTTTATAACCAATGAATGACATATAACTCATTTATATGCATTATAAACCAAAATAAAAATGATTTTAAAGGTTTGTTCAAGTGCCTTAACGTCTGAAATGAAAAACTAAATAGGTGATTTGCAGTAACAAATAAAACTAAAATAAATGAAAAACAATAACACGGAACGCTATGGTCGCCGGGAGAGAAATTTGCGAAACTCAGTATTTGGGATTGCAGAACGAATGCAGTGAGTACTAGTGTTTTACATGGCTAAACGGTTCTTGACAGCAACAGCAGCAAGTTTATACATTTCGTATTCCCGCTTCCTTATCCAAAGGATTTTTGCTGCCGTCTCTCCGCGTAAGGAGCAATGCTACGTGCTACGGTGTTTCTGGACGAAGCGCTAATTGCTGCCTCGAGGGAAAGAGTAAGGCCAAGTACACGACATTTACATACACTACGCGCGAGCAGACAAACAAAACGGTCTCCCTCATTTTGCTCGCCACCCCGTTATCTAAAGATGAGCGGGTGGCATTATCTTACCTCTAGATGCCCATTTCACCGCTATTTCATTCCCTTCGTTTGTAATGTCCCAATTTACCCATAAATATAAAGTTTAATACATTAATAGGTGACAATTATCATCGTGAAACTTCTATTAGATAACTTGCAATTTATTTATTTACTCAACCAACGGTATAACTCTGATATCCGGCTTTCCGTCAAAATGTTGTGATTATGGCATTAATAGCGACGGATATGCAATAATTTGGTGCATCTCAGTGGGCTCGTTGGCCTCGGAGATGTCTGCATTAGCGCCAGAGGTATCAAGAAGATGTCAACATTACGCATATAATGGCTGTTCCTCCATCATGTCCCCAACTCTGTGAAACAAGTTACGCCAAAGTTTTAACCGGAAAATGTTAGCAACCTCTCTCTCCTTTTAATCCTATCACGAGAGATACCGTGAAAATGGAGAATAATTTATCATCAACAACGAAGGAGACAGGGTTTCATCATTTCCTTCGGTGGATGAAAATATCATGGAACTAGGAATCATCTTACATGTTCTCCGTTGCGACTTAAATTTATCTTGCCGTTTTTATAGAGAACTCATAACCCCTTAGGATATAAAATCCTCTATATTTGGTAAAAATAGGAGATTAAATCATGTAAATTGAAAAAAAGAGTTTCTTGAGAGCCTCTTTCAAAAGCTATACAAAAACACAATTATCAAATATAGAAATGGAGTGGGAATCAATATTTTAAATTTAGACATTAATTCTTTTTCAACTTCATGTGATTCTGTTCCATAAATATTATCCGTATAATTCCTACAGCTGAAATTGTATTATTGCTAAACTGAATAAGAGGTTCTCTATTCAACGAATAGCCAGATAAAAGAGCTTAGGAATCCAAATTAATGCAATATATCAGTCGACATCTTAGTTCAGAGTAAAGCCCAGTAGATTTTCATCATCCGACAATCTCATACGACCCAGGGAAACAATTGAAGGTGAAAGAGAATGTGAACTTAATTAATTAGCCAAAATGTATATAGACGATGAAGGAGTATATGTTTAATGTCAAAAAAATGTGTGCAAATGTTTAAAAAATATATTTGCCATAGCCATTTTCACTCAGCTCAAGAGTGTGCCGGAAGAGAAGATGAATCGTCAGACGGTTATGGAGTCGGTTGTGTTATCGACGGTAGTGTGTGACATTGCTTGTGCAGTAACAGTGTAGAAATATTGTGACTAATAATAATAAATGTTCAATAAATCTACACCCTACAGGCCACTTAACAGTGAATGGCAGGAGGTGAAAAAAAAACAAGTTAGGAGGTGGGTTTCCCCTATTACAGGACGCTTAAGTTATTTGAAATCGCGTAATTTATTTTCGAGTGTTTACTTTTTCATGTAACTTTCGTGGAAATAAATAATCTCTAAACCTATTCTTTTACGAATTTATCTCTCTATCTTGATGTTTCGGATGTGGGGATCCTAGCTGCGGCTTGTTGGTAATAGTTACGCCTCGGTAGGTACTAGGCCGAATCAAACATTTTTAGCTCGTTACCACCGAATGGAAACGATATGGTTCTCTTATTTTTAATATGTGAAGGACAGAGCATTTATTATATTCGTAATTAAACTTTAACCGCCATTCTTTACATCATTTCTAAATGTATTTTAATTCGTTTAATCTTGACTTGTTGAATCTAATTCTTCTTGACTTGATCTTCTTTATATGATAAATCTCTGAAGATGATGAAATCATCTGCAAACATCCCTTTCCTAGGATTAACTGAAAGATAGTTTGTATGATTCAAAATAACATATTGCATCATAGTAGACATTTACTCTGATAGAATTTAGCGAGGTATAAAATAAAGTTATCCCTAATATGTAATTTTATAGCCGTAATAAATTATTTTACCCGGGAAGTAAATTATAAAATTATTGTGAGCAAAGTAAAAAATATACAGATCCTCGCTTCGCCTCACAAATCCTTATACCGTTGTGAAGAACTTGAATAAAAATAAAATGCGGTGACTAATTTTTCTAGCACTAAAACAGCATTTGATTCAATGCAGTGAAGTTTGGATATAATGAAAGAGATTTTTCAGACGGCCGAAGTAAGTAGTCGTGACTGCAGCATTTTTCGAACTTAGGTGATTAAATTCAACAAATGATGGCCGATATAGGCCTCCGAGTCCTGTAAATCAAATTTTCTCCCACATTTGTTGGAAGATATGTAAATCTAATATTTGGATATAATAGATGCGCAAAACAAAGCAAATAAATGGGATCCATCTCATGGGTGTCGTGGATCTTAGTTCTTCCATTTAGGAAACGGATTCTCTCAAAGAGTAAACCGGGCCAATAGCTCCTACATTTATAACTCAATGAGTCATAGGCTACTTACAATAACTACTTAAATGTGAACTTTGTCCCAAATTGGCAAAGAGAAAGATTGTCACTAGAGTGCCGAGCGGTGGATCTTCGTACCATGAGATCACATGACTTCTTTATTTGGACCGTGTTCATGGCTAAGCAAAATAAGGAGAACACTTGACCACGTTACCCTGAATAAATTCAGTAACTTACAGTATAGTAGGCGTTGCCTGAAAAGATTTGTAGCCGTAGATATCATGAAGTTGCCTTTGATTTGTAGCAGCAGAGGCAAGGGTGAACCAAAGTAAATCAGAGATAATATGTAGTTTCCAGTGCTCTTGCATCTGTCCACAGTGAAACCACATGAGTCTGTTTTCTGCTTCAAATATGTAATATAAATGTTACGGATTTCGCACTCGTATATTAATATTATCTTTATATATTTTCACTAGTTTTTAAAGCAGACGAGTCTTCTCAGAGCCACCAAGTTCTTTGGTACCCTAGCAGCAGGATGGTACTGGATAATGATTGTCGCATAATAAACGGAATCATATGAAAATCTTGGAACCAGTGCAACTATTTCTCTATCCTGTATACCAACATGAATCACCCAGTGTGGAATAAAGAATATGCAGGTTGTATTATAATTGGTGTTAATTCTTCCATGAATGTTTTCCAGGCCTCTCAGAAATTATATGAGGCAGACATATGTTATTAGAACTCATATTTAGCTTGACCAATGATTTCCAACTGAAAATTTTATTTTTTTCACATCACATTTCAATATTCAGGAATACAATATTTCCATTAGGATTGACAATGTTCATTTTTAAATCTCCCAGATGAAAAACTAGATACATACCAAATGATCTGTCCTTTTCAAATATATTTTAACATTCTGCTGACATCACATATTTTTCATTTTAAAAATGTGTATATTTACAACGAAGAAGAGATTTTAATGCCCTCAAAATTATTTCCCATGAATGATCTGGTCTACAATATTTTTTCAGTAACTTTTGGCCTTATAAACTATACATGTGTTTAACAGCTATTTTATTATAACTGCTATAAGGAGACATCCTTGTCTATTTTTTCATTCAAGTCAAGATTATTTTCTTAAATATGGCATTGTGATTTAATACATTAAAAGAAAAATTTATATATTTGTCATATATATCCATTGTCACAGGTAGTCATTCTAAAGATTAGTGTGTGACAGATTTCCCAACTATCTTGTCACATTCCAAT
Source organism: Rhinocypha anisoptera (assembly GCA_011762765.2). Lineage (NCBI taxonomy): Eukaryota > Metazoa > Arthropoda > Insecta > Odonata > Chlorocyphidae > Rhinocypha > Rhinocypha anisoptera. The sequence goes on along the minus strand of WURS02031992.1, from coordinate 5,377 downwards.
TTCCTCAAACCTTTGTAGTTCCAAACTAGATCACCCTCCATCCTATGCCATCCTTGGCATATATCCAATGTTCTTCCCTCCTAAGATCTTTCCAATATGTTTTCACCAACTGTAATGTAACCCTGAATCACTCAGATTGGAAAAAAAATATTGGTCATATTACAATTGTTGTTTAATCTTCCATGAATGTTTTTCTGGCATCTCCAACATGATATTAGGAAGGCATCAAAGGAATATTAGGACTCATACTAAGTTTGACATATGGTTTTTAACTGAAAATCTGATTTATTACTCTTACTGCAAGTATATTATCATGATGATATTCTCATTCTTTGGTTTTTCAGAGGACTTCTTTATTATTTTTCTGCTAATAGTTACCAATAAAGGAGACGCAATCAGTTGGAATGGTGCTTAGTCTCCTTTATTTCTCATTCATCCAAAGTCTGCTATTCACCTGATGATTGGTTTATCTAAAGCAGCTGTCCAAGTTATCCATCATCTCACATGCCAGCCTCTTCATAACCTTTTAGCCTCTAAGACTAACATTCTCTGTTATCTGTTTATCAGATGCCATCCTCAGCCTACATGTAGGGTTCTTCCCTCCTACTGACCATTCCAATATGGTTTTCACTCAATTGTCTTGTGTCAATGTGTGTTCTGTTAGTTTCAGTCTTCTAGTAGTTGTTGTCCTTCAGCCTCTCTTTTTGCCTTCTCTTCTGAACACTTCTTCAGTAGTCACTCAGTTTATCCATTTAATTTTCAACTCTATTCTCTATCACCATATTTCCATTGCTTCTATAATCTTTTCTTCTCTATGTCCATGTCATGTTGTTTTTGTCCAATAGGGCTGCTTCTATGATTTGAAGAGGTGCAAAATAACCATAGCAATCAAAGAAACCATATGGAAGGTCAAATTTTTGTTCACAATGATTTTGTGCATGGTTTAACACATAATTTATAAATTCACAAACAGTTCTACAGTTATTCATAACATTCTTTGAAGTTATTCTTATTTAGTAGTACTTTACTTATTCAACAGTAAAACAAGGTCTGTCTATTAAATAACGAAACCATTATTCTAGCTTGTGAATGAAGCAGTGCATACTGGTTGTGACCACATGGACAGTGACCTTGAATATCTCCAAACCTGCATGATAAACTTCAACATTGCGTTGCACAATGCAGTTGAATGTCAGTAGTCTTAGTTATGCTTTTACATTATGCATTGGAATAATAATAGGTTTAAAAGTTGAAAAATGTGTCAATTTGAATTTTTTAGTACCATTCAACGAAACAACAATGGAATATTTTCTTGTACCCATCTAGGCTTAGAGAAATAAGTGCTTATCTTGTATTCCAGTTTTAGTCTCTGATAGTTAATTTTATTCATAATTAAATCCTAATGTACTATTACTCATTACAAAGTTATATTGGCCAAGAGAAGACCATTTGCTGCATCATAATAATTATTATTAGTTATGTATATCTAAATTGGAGAAGAAATAATTTTAATTGTCTTTGATTTCTTATTTTCTCAGAATGCATTGAGCTAATGCAAAGGTACAGTTAAAATTTTCATTGCTGGTATTTTTGTAGTCTACTTCTCATAGCACATGAATAATCTGTATCTTCTTTCCTTCTGTGGATAGTAGAATCTTTATGTGGTATGGTTTTTTCTAATGTGTCAATCTATCTGTGATTGTGTGAAAGTCAGTCCCAGACTTATGACTGAGATCTTCACCAACTGGGTATTGAGACTGTTGGTTAGCGTTTTCAATTACTGTCTTGACTATCCTCCACCTGTGCCACAGTTGTTGACAACATAAGTAAAATTCATATTTTTTTATATTGGCTCTGTTACATTTTTTGTTTGGTAAACCACTTTAGTTATTCATTGTTAAGAATTTTGAGTATTAAGTAAAATTGCATTTTTCCTTTCCTCCCTAATTTTTATTCCTCATAATAATATTGGATTATTCAATCATCCAACCATAGCACACTCAGTTTTGTTATTGGTATCATTGTTCTGCCAATGTAGAGTTAGAGCTAAGTTTTGCCCCTTAAAATACATGCATGGTTCAAATAGAACAAGTTTACTTTGTTGAAAGGGTGATGTGTTGGATCAAAAAGTGCCAACAGTCATCAACATAAACATTACAACATATATGGTTGTTTTCTAAGGTTTGTGGATGGATTCTGTTTTCCTCAACCTTCATAGTGCCACCAATATTTATCTGGGCAGCAAAAATTGCCACAGCACTTTCAAGAAATTATTAAACTTAAAAAAATATAAAGTAAAAAAGCTCATTTGTTTATTAATTTTTTCTTAATGATTCAGACAATCAACTAACTAAAATTCAAATAACTACTGTCTCAAAATTATAATTAGTTGTTTCAATTTTTTTCTAATTTCATATTTATGGTATACCCAATTAAATACATAGGCCCAGAAGACTTTTTGCTGGAAAAGCTAAAGCCGATATGCTATAGGGGGAAGGGGGAACGACATGAGAAGCAGTGAAGGGGCGGGGAGAGCAATCCCTCAACTGCACACACACACATACACCACCTCCAGCTTCACAGCTTCTCATACCATTATTCCCTCTCCCCCTTTTTTCCTAGTGACTATATGAGGACAATGTCCTGCATGATATGTATCTAATGATGATGACCATTCAACAGAACTGGTCATATTTTAATAAAGTTCTGTGAACTCTACAGTTTGTTTCTTTAGCGTCATGAAGTTTTCACAAAGCTGATTCTGAAATCATCACATTTAGAGCTGATATATTGACTTGCTGAATTAAAAGGGTTAAATGGACTGAAAATTGTGTACCTAAAGTTAGCTCGGATTTTTTACATTTCTTCACATTTCATCCTACCTCACTATCTAATAAGTAATGCACAGTAGTAATGCAGATAAAAAGCATAACTTTATTGTATTACATGATCTTGTAGACTGGGCATGGTTACAAGGCCCATGACCCCATCACAGTGATGCAAGCATATAAAACTCAACATTTCCAGAAATCTAAGCTGTGATGTGGACATTTAAGAGGAAGCATTCTTATGATTATGTTCAAACCACAATTTTTTTTCCTGTATATTCTAATTTCTTTACAAAAATTGCATAATGAAGTACTGATCTATTTCTATGACAATCTGATATATGAGTGTCCCTAGAGGAAGCTACACAATATACCAAATGACTACACAGGGTGAGTCTACAGAGATGACTAAACAGGCTGTGTAGCCATTTAACACATTCTTTATAGGATGCTTTGAAAAATTCCAGGCATAACAATCAAAAATAATGATTATGAACATGGCACACAGCCTCTGCAAAATTTTTCATTTACATTTCTTCATTCAAAAGATATCCTACTCTTTCTTTTCAAATACCTATGGTCTCGGCACTTTCAAATCCTTTAAACCAGTGGTCATTCAATGTCATATTATGCCCCTTTTCAATTATTTCTAATGTAGTTAAACTTTTTGGATGTCCTTCATATGGTCAGCTTCAAGGCTGATATGGCTATGATTAATCGATACTGTCATTTATTAATACTTGGAAGATTAATACATATCTTGACTCTATTGATAACAGTCATATATTTCTGTTCATCTGATCCATGCATCCATACTTTTGTCAAACTTTCAATTTTCTATTTATCATTTCATGAGATTAATTTATTCAGTTTTTTAATAAAATCTATTGTTCATAAATATTTTTTATTTACTGTTATTTGGTCCATACCGTTTCAATAATTTTCAGAAGAGTACTATTTAAGAATAAATATACACAATAATATGAAACCTCTCAATTGCAGGTTTTTAGGAATGTATGTTACTTCATTTTGTAAACTTTTTGATAAACTCAAGAAGAATTTGAGTAATTCCAAATAGTGGTGTAATAATTATTTTTGTTTTTTATTTCCCGGGTTTGATATATTAAAATATTTAAAGCTTACAATAACCGTTTGAAATATGACTAATTCAATAATTGGCCTTGAAATTACAACGCTCCGTGGTACTTTTGTAGGATAGTGACAATCTTTTTTCCTTGCAACTTGGTAACCATGGAGATCTGAATGGCTGATAATGGACTTAATGATTATTTTTTGGCAAGTGTGTGAACAGCATTAGATTCCTTGTTTGTGTAACTCCAAGACCTTCTGCTAATTTTGGTGAGATAAGTTTATTTATTTCTAACAGGTACCTAATTTTCATACCCTTCAGTTTATTCAAATGCCAGAATTGCCAAGGTCAGAATAAAAACCCCTCTTTCGAAATATACCTTCATCTTCATTAGTTAAGCTTTGACTTTCTATTTTTAAGACATTACCTTACTAATAAAATGGAATGAGAGTTGAGATTATAATTGTTAGGGGAAGAATACTCTGCTTTCGTATGGAAAAATGTATAGTGGTTAATATAGCACATTACTTTTTTAATGTAATGTCTATTTGCTACCAGCTTTTATGGCTATTGAAGTGTATCCTAAGACGCAGACACTAAGCATTGCAATCTGGTCAAAGGGGTGCATATCACTTAGGGGTCACCACCCTTTGTGAATTAATGTCTCCTTCACAATGAGAGAGCCATGGCCATGAGAGTTGAATTATTGTAGCTTTTCATATTATTCTATGCAAATGACTTTACCCATGACAATTTAACCATTTCACATCAGTAATAACATATGAAAATCATTTTGTTTCTAATATTATTTTATTTATCTAAATTTATAAAAACCATAGAGCCTCCTGTAGTCTTTTTCCAAGTCAGTTTCCTTTCTGTTTCCAAAGCTTTCCTTCTTCCATAATCTTAATTTTGATAATTATCAAAATGTAACCATCTTTCTTCTCATCCCCCTCAGTGACACTTATAGCATTTAAATCCCTTGAAACAACTTTTATTGGGTTACTACAATTTTGTCACCATCAGGGAATTAACATTTTACATTAATTACTTCTGGCCTAGCTATATTTTATCCATCTTTCTCACAACACTACTTTCTGCAAATTACTTCCACAATTTTTATTTCTTTTCTATATACAGGTATTTTTAGTTGCAGCAATGTAAGCTTCTCACACCCAGCCAGTATCATCCAAACTTCAACCCCTCTTCACACTTCTCCAACCACTTCCCTTTACCAAGATGTTGTCAAAAAATAAATTTTCAATAACATCAGGACTAGGAACCAATGGAATTTGTTTTCATGTAGGAGTCAAATATTCATGCAGGAACTCATGTATTCAAAGCATAAAATATCACCCCAAGAATCATTTCATTATTTTTTATTTTATTTTTATTTTATTTTAAAGAAAATTATCCACATACAGCTGAAATTGCCATTTTACAGTGGATTATAAAAACA
>WURS02031982.1:0-11570 GCA_011762765.2 Rhinocypha anisoptera | reverse complement strand
GGAGTGCCATCATGTAAACCAGCTCGTTGGGTACTATTTTTGGAGAAAGTTTCTTCAATATCTAACTAAGGGTTTTTTAGAAAATGCAAATTTTCTAAATCCCATAGACTAACATGGGAAATGGCCAAAAACGAAAAAAAATTGTAACATTTAAACTATGAGGAGTTCAGATATAAAAGTGTTATCAATAAAACAAGCGTTTTGTGCTTTACTTTTTAAAAAATTGTCAGCAAAAAATAACAAAAGATTTTTGAAAAAATTAAAATTTTGCAAAATCGTGTAAAACTCCCATAGAGATAACATGGGGATTTTCAAATGGGTGTGGCTTATGAACCAGAGGTGTCATTAGTGTCCTGATAATTTATTGAAAAATCCGGTAGCAAGATGAACATATATGCCGAGTTTCATAAAATTCTATCGTACAGTTTCCGAGATCCCAACAGACCGGACTACCGAGAATAATAGAGAGACTGGTCTCCCCAGACCGAGTCTCTCTAAAAAGTTTAAATATTTTAAATGTAAATTATGTTTTTTATTATAAATTGTAAATAATTTTTCTATTTTTAAATATTCAAACTTACCAAACGCAAATGTATTAAAAAAAAGATAAATTACAGATGATTTTGATGATGTTTAAAAGTTCAATATTTACATAAAAAAGTTTATATGTAATTGTAGATTTTTATTGATTTAGATTGCCGTTCATGAAATAGACGCAGTGCATGAGTCGTACATATTTCTGTATAGACTTTATGAATCAAAGTAAACAAAAAAACACTAGATTTGCTGTGATTTAAAAAATAAATTATGTTGAACACATAATATTTGTGGCTTGAACAAAGTTTATTAAATGTAGGGAACACAATGCAACTTTAATACTCTGGAAAGTGGAAACGATGTGTCCAATAGTTGGTGTAATGAGATCGATTTGAGATCGACAAAGTCAATGAAGCTGCATATCAAATAAACGACTTTAATGACGATATTTTTAATTTCAGAATAGATGACACATTGGGATAGAACACAACTTGTTTGTGGTTTTAATAAAATTTTTTACACTTTGTTGGAGTAAAGCAAACAAATCAAAACTTCTTCTTTCCATGTCTTATGTTTGCTATAAAGCTAACGTTAAATGATAGCAAACTCTATTTCAGTTTGAAGCAAAGTCAGTTTTCTGGCACTTCAATGTGGTCAAGTGTTTAAAACTTTTTTTATTGTGAGATCGATTGTTTCAATGCAAACGCACTTGTCGAATAAAAACAATTAAAGTTAAATGATGAGGTCAGTAATATTTTAAAGTCAATAATAAATAACAGTTAAAATACTATAAAATTCACAGTGTGAAATAAGTTTGTAGATTTTGGTACATATATTGGACAGAAGACAAAACACATCACAACTGTTAAGCCCGGAAAATAAAAACAATTTGACGCGTATAATTGTTGATTTAATGAGATCACTTGCGTCAATAAAATCACGTTAATCAAATAAATCACTTAAATAATATTGGTGTTGCTTTAGAATAAATGAGAAAAATGTTATAAATGTAAAGCACAGGATTTTGTCAATTTTCTTCTGGACAGAACAAAACATTTATAGCTCCAACAAAGCTTATAACACAATTAGCTGTCAAACACAAACTACAACTTCAATGCATTGACAAATACAAAAGTTTTAATATAACATGATAAAATGTTGACGTAATTTACAAATAAAAATCAAGCTCGGAAAGTAAAAACAATTTGACGCGTATAATTGTTGATTTAATGAGATTACTTGCGCCAATAAGTACACTTTAATCAAATAAATCACTTAATTAATATTGGTGTTGCTAAGAATAGAGAAGAAAAATGGCACTGTTATATCTTGTAAGACACTTAATTTGTTAATTTTATTTTGGACAGAACAAAACATTCGTAGCTCCAACAAAGCTTATTTCACAATTAGTTTTCAAACACAAACTACAACTTCAATGCATTGACAAGTACAAAAGTTTTAATTTAACATGACAAAATGTTGACGTAAAAAGTTATATTCAAATAAACATTAAAGCGATTGAGTTTAAAAATAGATAATATGATCACAAATAAATTTGTGTTTATTTTAAATTAAGCACGAAATGTTTATGATTTTGACAAGATTTATCACACAATTTTGGCAAAGTAAAAACAAAAATAAATTTGAAATTAATAAATAGCACATTTTTTGCAATAGACGCTTAATATAAGGCAAACAAATTCACATAAAATAATAAAATTTAAAATATGCAGTTTGGCTGAGATTTTGAGATTTTTTCGCACAACTTTGGAAAATGAAATGAACAAACTGCAACGTTAATAAACAAGCAAGTAGAGATGTAAATTCTTGGTTTAGTAGAAAAAAGCCAGTGTATTTCACATAATAAATTGACGACTATGATGATTTTTCAAAGTACTTGATAGATGCGCCGATGATGATGTGATGCAAGTGTAGATTCTAATTCACTTACTTGACAAAAGTTTGAAACAATCATTTAACTTGCTTTTGTGCTGTGCGAATGAATTAGCACAGTGCTTGTTCGGTTAGATAGAGTGTTGTGAGCGGCGCGTGTAAACAAAGCAAAGTTTTTCGAAACAATTAAAACAGTGCTTGGTCATTAAGAAACACATAGGATGAGTGTGTCTATCATGCAACTTAGGTATTATCATTAGATGTAAATTTTTGTTGTCATAAATTATGGAACAGCTTACATAACAAATAAACAACTAAAATAGTGTCAAAAAGTTTAAATAGATGTCAAGATTTTCACATAGACTTCTATTCACTTAAATGACCAAGACTTGAAGAAAAATTTACATTCTACTCATATTAGTTCTAATATTGCTGCAAGAAAAGCGAATGCTTGAGAGACAATTGGCACAGTGTTAGTTTGACCATTGAGACTCTTAATTTGAGAGTGCTCATTGGGTGTTGTTGTTGGTTTATATGTCGACATAGTTTATACTGTGTAAGCATCTTATACCATATGGCCATGTTCAACGAGCTGCACTCGACTGCATAGCTAGATTTGCAGTGGATATGAAGGTCGAGGGAAAGCGACTGAGAGACCGACCTAAGCTACGCTGGGATCAAACAATTAAGGCAGACCTCAGCAAGCTACAAATGTCTGCCATGACAAGTTAGATAGGAACAAATAGAGATCTAGGATAAGGGTAGCCGACCCCACTCCAAGTGGGAGTTCACAAGGAGCGACGACAACTAGCGCTGACTCTCCATGAACCTAAGGCTTAGCGAAGAAGAAAAAGAAGACATCTTATACCAATACCAGTGGCTCCATTGGTTTGTTAATTAAGTAGTACACACCACATTGGAACTAGCATGCTTCAACGCCAATAAATTATCAAATGAATACGTAAATTCATCTTGTAATGAATTATAAAATGACAAATGATAAATTCTCGTGCCATATAGACCACTAAGATGGTTTCGGTGGTGTTTCAAAGTACAGGATTGATATCGGCATGATGATGCAATTCATGACAAAAAGAAGTGATCTTGAAAAAAGACTGTCACTCAACTGTATTGTGTCATAATACAGTCGCAGTGCAAAATAGAAGAAATACTTCAGAGACAATTAAGTGATAAATAACTTTGTTGGAGTAATGCGAACACGCTGCAACGCCAATAAAATAACAAGTGAAAACATAACCAATGTGCAACTCAAAGTGTGGCGATGGTGCTTCAAAATCCACTGATGCAGCGCAGATTCTAATTCACCAACATGATTAAGATGATTTTGGGGGTGTTTCAAAGTACAGGATAAACGCCAGCATAATGATGCGATTCATGACAAAGAATAGCAATAATCTTGAAGAAAGACCATCACTCAACTGTATTGTATGGTAATACCGTTGCAGTGCAAACTAGAAGAAATGTTTCAAAGACGATCAAATGTTGAATAACTTTGTTGGAGTGGAGGGAACACGCTGATACGCCAATGAAATAACAAGTGAAGACGTAACCAGAGCACATAACCAATGAGCAACTCAAATTTTGGCAATAGTGTTTCAAAATCCACTGATGGAGCATAGATTCTAATTCACCAATATGACTAAGATGGTTTTGGGGGTCTTTCAAAGTAGAGGATAGACGTTAGAATGATGAGACGATACATGACAGAGTCTTATTGAAAGAGAAGTTGTGCCAATACAGCTGATTGTGTGTTGTGTGCTGTGGGCTTGTTCTCTACTGAAAGCATACTCACTTGTGGTGCGCACTTGCCACTAGCAATTTTAAAGTCTAATGCGCACTTAAACTAGAGGTAGAGGCAAATATGAAAGAAAGACGTGTGCGACCGCACCCAGATGCCAATAGAGCTCTCTCCCTCTCCCTCTCCCTCTCTCTCTCTGTCTCTCTTCCTCTCTCTCCCTCTCTCATTCTCTCTCTCACTTTCTCCCTCTCTCTCAATTTCTCCCTCTCTCTCCCTTTCTCTCTCTCCCTCTAGCCTTAGTGTGTATTCGACTGGTTAACTCAGCACTAAACTAGAGGTAGAGGCAAAGGAAAAAAAGACGTGTGCTACCGCACCCAAATGCCACTAGAGTCAGCTTTCTCTTTCTCACTTGTTCCCTTTCTCTCTCTCTCCCTCTAGCCTTAGTGTGTATTCGACTGGTTGGCTCAGCACTAAACTAGAGGTAGAAGGAGGGAGCAAAGTAGAGAAAGACGTGTGCGACTGCACCCAATTGCCAATAGAGCTCTCTCTCTCTCTCTCTCTCTCTCTCTCTCTCTCTCTCTTCCTCTCTCTCATTCTCTCTCTCACTTTCTCCTTCTCTCTCCCTTTCTCTCTCTCTCCTTCTAGCCTTAGTATGTATTCGACTGGTTGGCTCAGCACTAAACTAGAGGTAGAAGGAGGGAGGAAAGTAGAGAAAGACGTGTGCGACCGCACCCAAATGCCACTAGAGTGAGCTCACTTATTCTCTCTTTCTTGCATCAATTGCACCACTGACCACTGCCACACACACAACTCTAATACTTTAATTATACGACACCATTGATTTTGATGTGGTTTGGGTGTACTTTTCCAACACTCATTCTAGTTGATTAGACTAAATTATCCGAGCAATACACTCCTATTGCTTCTGATTCTTGTGTAGTTGGTTAAACTGATATTCGAAAAACTATTGCTTAATGCTTGGGTCAAGCAAGTTCATTAAAGTCAGGGCATAGTGGCTGTCATTGACCTGTACTGATGTTTTGGCAAACTGCATTTGCAATAATTGGGAAAACTTGTAACCGATTAGTTATTGATTTGAATTTTTCTTGTAAAGAGTGCCTTATTCCAATGTTTAGCATTGCCTTGCTTGCTTTTTTGTCAATTACTTTTATTCTAAAACGAAATTAAAATTTCAATTAAGTATAAATTATATTATAAAGACAAAACCCAAGTTAAACACAAGTTACAATCTAAAATATTATTACGTACATTTTAAAACAAGCGGTTTTTTATTTTTTGATGGAGATCACATTTTAAAATGTTCCAAGAGCTCACACACAAGGAAAAGGAAGTGAACAAAATAGTCAGCGTTCACTGTAAGCTAGCAGTAGCAATGGTAGGGCAGCAAAGCGCAGTGAAACTGTCACCATTGTGCAGACGCTGCTTCAGAGCGCAAGATATGACTTGAGTATATTCAACAAAAAGCTTTTCCCTGCTGACAGGGTAATAATTGTCGCGTCCTTTATGAAAAGAACAATCAGTATGTGATACGAGCTCTGTGAGTAGAACCAAGAGGCAGACCTGTCACCAATGTTAATGGGTGTAAACTCATAACATACAATGTAATAACAACATGTAATGAGTTTACCCCCGTTATCAACATTACGTTATCACTTTGCCTTCGGCAGTTATTTCAAGAAGAGACAGAGAAAAAACGAAATTTAGAGAGAGAGAGAGAGAGAGAGAGAGAACACAAAAAGTCACTATGATTGGCCAGCAAAACGTCTTTTGTTAGGAAACCCCCATTGATATTGGTGACAGGCCTGTCGAGAGGTGCCGAAGCAAAGCGTGTGAAAATGTGTGATAGAAATGGTCATTGCTCGATTTCAACCTGTCCCATTGAAACTTATTGTTAGTTCGGAATTTTTAATCGACTATAATTCTAGTTGTTGTATCGGTCGGCAGTTAATTTTTTGTAGATTTACTAAACCTTCCTTTACCTTTTGATTGATGTATATGAGCATTTTCAACATAACTTGCACTTGAAAAGGTCTTTTAGTGAGCATGAATGCGTCACTTGTTAAGTATAAAGACTGCAATGACGTTCAAATGTACAATGCACGTAAATTTATCAAGTTTGCTTTTACAGTGCACACGCTAGTTGATTCACAAACTAACTTATGTTTGTGGTTTTGTGTTTACGACGAAAAAAATAAAACTTGTAGATGTTTACTTGGAAAACACATTGTAAAAATTTGTGTAGGTATTTTTTGCGTTAAGGAAAATCTACTTGCAGAATAAAATATATATTTTTATTGATTTTTTACTACCAATGATTTGATGTCTATTTTACCAAATATAAAATTGGGGCAACTGAAATAATTAATTCAAATATTAAAATTTTATTTGGTTTTATTTTATTACCAAAATGAAGCATTATATCAGCAAGTTTATTTATTTTTTAACTATTTGTTCATAGAGACCCAAAACCGTTTTACTTAACAATAATTTTTTTTCAAAGAACATTACCCGGTAAGCATAGGAAAGTGGCCTCAGCAAGCAAAACCCGAAAACTAATTTGCTCATTAATTCTAATTTTCCCCAAAAAGTAAATGCTTAACTTGCAATTTTTAAATTAAACATACAACTAGATTACCAAAACAAAAGCTTTTCTGAAATGAGAGATAATCTAGAAAAAATGAAAATAAAAATTCATTAAAAATTTCAAGTCAAAATTTTCTAATTAAATTTCCTCTTAGAACTCTAAAAAATTTTAATTTTCAAAAACTTATTTACAATCACGAGAAAGCTTATTTTGTGAAGATTAAATCGTGAAAAGAATTTTATTTAAACTTCACTTCGTTGCAAAATGGCAATGGTTTTTCTTAGACATAGTCTCTAAGGCCACTTTCCTATGCTTACCAGGTATTATTCTTTAATATAGGTTTTTTTTGTTTTTTATTCTCAAATTTCTGTAAAAACTGTAATTGCAACTGCAAAATATAATCTACCACACCAACAATATCACATAAAAAATATTTTGCCACATTACAAATGCTGCAGCGATAAACGCATATACCTTATTAGAAATGTCCAATAAATTTCAGCAAAAAATGTTCCATTAAAACAAAATATTGCATAAAATTTTTAACTTGCGTTTACCATTTTTTATTAAATAAAATCAATTGCCCAACCAACCAACTCACCACGCAAACCCAACTACCACTAATTTTTTTGTTTAAATTAAAGGATTACAATGTGTATACTTTTTAATTAATGCGTATTTGATAGTATTCTTTTACTAAATCCAGTTTAGAGTTTTCAAAAACTTTTCGATATTCTCGTTTATCCATATGATATACATTTTTGAGACTGTACTTTGATCTCACCGTTGGCAATTGCCAAGCAAAGCAAAAAAGTTAATTCAATTGAGTATAAAACAACTTTAAAAATTAAATCTTAAAACTTGTTTTATTTTTTTCTATAATTAAATGACACACAAAATAGAATGAATATCAAGTGGAAATCAAATCAATGATTTAAAAAATGTTGGTAATAGTAGTATTCAAATATGATCAATGAACTCGTTCATTTGTTGCTACTGTAGTGTCACACGTTATTTTATGAAGCATTTTCTGTGTCATTTGGAGACGAAATAGCTCTAATAACCAAAGAAACAGATGTTATAAAGATAGTGTCAATAACTTCTCTTGTAACTTCTAAAAGACTTACAGTAAATGAAATGCACATTTTAGTGAATCGTCAATGGCTTCAGAAGTAGATAATTCCGTTCCAGTAGCGGCGGTAGTCGCTGAAATTTAAAAATTAAATTATCTTAGAACAGGATATTGTATAAATCATACAAGCTGTAGTAGAACTCATAGTAGCAGAATTGCTTGAAACAATTTCACTTGAACTTGCATGAATATTGTCCATAGCTATAGCATTTGTAGTGGTTAATGCATCAGAGACTGAAGTGTCTAAAATTAAAATGTTGTAGTTATCATAGAATCAGAAATTGTAATAATCTTACAAACTGCAGTGGTGCCACAAATATCACTGATAGATATAGCATTATCATCAGTTGGTGTTGCATCCCTGGCCATAGTTGTAACAGTTTCTAGAGGAACAGTGGAACCAAAAATACCACCGTGCTTTGCCTCGATTGCTTTCACCAAAATATCCAAAGGGTTGATAGTAGCAATTGAAGGCGAATTAAAAGTAGCAGCTTCCATGGGAACAGCTCTGGTTTCACTTGACAAAGTTCTACTTGCTAATGTACTGTCCACAGCTTCAACATTAGCAGTAGTAACCTCACAGGCAATTGAAGTGTCTAAAATTAAAGTATAGTAGTTAACATAAAACATAAATTGTAATAGTAATTGTAATATTCTTACAAGTCACATTAGTATCCAAAATATTATTAATAGAAGTTACACTGTCAACAGTTAGTGTTGTATCGCTGGCCATAGTTGTAACAGTTTCCGGAGGATCAGTGGGACCAAAAATATCACCGTGCTTTGTCTCGATTGCTTCAAGCAGAATATCCAAAGGGTTGATAGTAGGGATTGAAGCTAAATTAAAAATAGTAGCTCCAACGGGAACAGCATTCGTATTAATAGTTCCACTTGCTAGTGTATAATTCATAGTTCCAACAGTAGTAGCAATTTCTCCACAAGCTTGTATAATTAAAAATGCATTAATTAATATAAAATTATATTAATCTCTCTGATTGATGTGTTACCCGAAGTACCAGCAATAGAACTAAAGCTGTCATCTGTGGTTGCTGTATTGCCATCCTCCAATGTAATATTTTCCAGATCAGCAGCAGTATCTATAATCGTGTCATCTGATAGTGGCGAATTTATAGCATCGATAGTTGAAGGTTCAAAATTAAAAACGGTAGCTTCCATAGAAACGGCACCAGTAGTAAGAGTTTCACTTGCTAGTGTATTGTCCATAGTTCCAACAGTAGTAGTGACCACTGCACTAGCTGGTATAATTAAACAAATAATGTCGTAATTAATATAAAATTATAATAATCTTACTAATTGTTGTGTTACCCGAAGTACCAGCAATAGAACTAAAGCTGTCATTTGTGGTTGCTGCATTGCTATCCTCCAATGTAATATTTTCCAGATCAGCAGCAGTATCTATAATCGTGTCATCTGATAGTGGCGAATTTACAGCATCAATAGTTGAAGGTTCAAAATTAAAAACGGTAGCTTCAACGGGAACAGCTTCAGAAGTAATAGTACCACTTGCTAGTGTATAGTTCATAGTTCCGACAATAGTAGTAACTTCTCCACAAGCTGGTATAATTAAAAACAATGTATTAATTAATATAAAATTATATTAATTTTACTAATTGTTGTGTTACCCGAAGTATCAGCAATAGAACTAAAGCTGTCATCTGTAGGTGCTGTACCGCTATCCTCAAATGTAATATTTTCCAGATCAGCAGTCGTATCTATAATGGTGTCATCAGAAAGTGGTGAATTTATAGCTTCAGTGGTAGAAGTTTCAGAATTAAAAACCGAAGGTTCCATAGAAACGGCATCAGTAGTAATAGTTCCAACAGTAATATTTTCCAGATCAGCAATAGTATCTATAATGGTGTCATCTGAAAGTGGTGAATTTATAGCTTCAGGGGTGAAAGTTTCAAAATTAAAAACTGGAGGTTCTACAGAAACGGAATCAGTAGTTATAGTTCCAACAGTAGTAGTATCCAAATTAGCAGTAGTGTCTATAATGGTGTCATCAGAAAGCGATTTTATAGCATAGTTGGTTGAAAAGTCGATATTTGCACTTGAAGTAATCTTGATAACTTTATCATCATTGCCAATATTCTTAGTTATATCATTCTACCAAGAAAAATTAACAAATGACAAGTTATATTGACAAAATTAAAACTTACAACTTCCCAAATATGCAATTCTTTATTGGCGGAAACCGAGCCTATAACCCAATCAATAGAAGGATGCCAAGTAATGTCGGTGATGCAAGCTTGGTGACCACCGTGGATGAAAAGTAACTCAGGAGGACCTTCCTTTTTCTCCCAATCCTTTTGCGGCTGATTGATGCGACTCAAGTCCCATAGGTAAACACGCTGATCTTCGCCACCGCCAGTAGCAAAAAGAGTATCTTGGCGAGAAGACCACTCCACCTATTTGTCAAAACCATCATTGAAATTTAATTTACAAACTTTGCGTTAAATATTTATTTGTTGAATTAGAAATCGAACAAAAAAATTACAATTATTTGCTCCTAATATTTAAACTATTTTCAACATTCAACAAACCTGCATAATTTCTCCAGGTTGAACAAATGTGAGATATGGATCCTTAAATGATCGAAAGTCCCATAGTTTTGCAGTTTTATCAGAAGATCCCGTAATAAAAAAATAGGTATTGTAGGGAGGAAAGCAGATGCTATTCACATTGTAGCCATCGTGCACCTTTCCAGAGTTGAACGCTGTTTTTGCCCTGAAATTTCATTTGAATCAACCTCAAGTCAATTAACTTTGCAACAAAATATTTAACCACAAAAACAAATAATAGTACATGACATATACAATAAATTTAATTTTTTAAATTTTTATTAAATTGAGATTAATTTAATTGTATTAGTTGATTAAATTCCAAAACTTAACTCAAATAAACTATAAGACTAAGCCAAACACTAATAATATTTTGTGTGTAGTGCGCTAATTTGACATGATCTAATCTAACTAAACTTCTACCTAAACATAATTCAAACAATAAAAAGTGTGTCTGAAGAGTGAGAAGCAAATACCTTGAAGCAAACATAAGTAAAGCAATTCTCCTATATATTAATGAAAAGTATGGTTGTGGGTTTCAATGTTCTATGTTTATGTTTTGTCATTTTTTGTGGTATTGTGAAAGTTATCCTACTTCTACTGTGTTTAACCAATTCAAATCCAACTTTTGTTGTGATTTAAATTCATCATCGTTTCGAATTCGATTCAAAAACTTTTACTGTTGTAATTCGAATTTTTAATTAATTTAATCTAACTTAATTTAAATTTTATTCCAATATTCGAATGCTGTGCATAACTCTTCAAATTCTCATTCAATTGAATTCAAACCTTTTCGATTTTCACTCAATTTGATTTGAATTTTTTTGCGTACTTTTTCAAACTATGATAACTCAAGTTTAACCTCAACGGCTCTGCTGCCGTTTTTTTACAAGAGGCAAACGGCGCTTTAGCGACGGCCCTTTTGTAAATACAGTCGTCCCCCCCTTATCCGAACTGGGAGTTTGAAAATTTAAATTTTTTATTATTATTTAAAAAATGTTTTTAATTTGCTCGATTGCTTATTAAGATTAAAATTAATAATAATTTTGATCATCTGCAGAG
>WURS02031971.1:0-11571 GCA_011762765.2 Rhinocypha anisoptera | reverse complement strand
AATTGGGAAATGGTAACACTCGGGCAATTTATTGAATTGATTTAGCCGCAACCCTAAGGGAACATGGCCTCGCCATTAAGGGAAAGGGAAAAAAATTCCCCCCCCCCCCCCCCCCCTGTCTGAATTTTCACACGCCGACGATATCAGTACTAGGTGAGCTCTACACTCACTTATTAAATGGACATTAGGACGGAAAAAAGTTTTTGGAGGAAATTTTACCTAAATTTGATGTTATTAATCCTATGGAAAATGTTACGTTAAATAGTTTGGCTGTTTAATTAAAATTTTTTGATTAATTAATTAGTATTGATTCCGTAGTGCTGTATTTTCGCAAACTGAGCAATCGGCGTCACGAAATTACCAATGAAAAGTTTAGACACCTTTTCGATTCCCGCAAGGTGAATTTCGTCGACTAAGATCAAAGACTAACGCTCCACAATTCCACATAAGCCAAATAAGCCGTCAACTTGATGCCCCCTAAACCTCTTAATACCCAGTGCGCTTTCTTTCCTCAGTTTTGCTTCGCGGCTCCGAATAAAACAATACATGGAGCAACAGAAACATCGAAATCCCACCTCCGTCTTAGTTAAAAGGCGAAGGTCAACCGGAAAATACCGCAGCCCACCTCCTGTACGTCGCTTTTACTTCCGAGGGAAGCGTAAAAATCCTTTTATGTCGGAGAAAAATCCTTGTTAAAACACAGTTATTAACTTGAGTAGTAACCAAGAATGCAGGCAACGAAATGAGGTTGCAGCTCGGGGTTCGGTTATTCATTTTAAATTTCTGTAGGACCGAAATCTTAAATGTTTATCTTCACTAAATTGTCTCCAATTAAATTCATTTTCACACTTGACGGAGCAGTAGTGTTCTTTTTTCCAAAAAATGTTCCACCGGTACATACAGAAAATTACGGATTTGGAGTGGAGTATACACGAAAATTATTTTTTTAAAGTGGATTGGTTTGTGGGTTCTCGTTGTGGAAATTATTTATTCGACCAAGATTTATTTCAAGTCATTTTTTTTTTAATTTGTTTAAATACTAATTTTAAAAAATCGACGATTTCTTTTCCATAAAAACGTTTATTGGTTCGGCTGTCATGAAAGAAACCTTTGACAAGTAAATTTTTTCAAGTGCCTGCCGTAATTGAAAAAGTTCGACCGCGACAAAATATTATACTTCAGCCAGGAATGTGATATCAGTAACCTGTCGGTTTTTTTCAATCCCAAGTTACTGCGAGTCATTGTGAGGATTCGTGAATCCGGCCCTCATTTGCAACTCAACGGTAACCCAAAAGCGAAACAACCATTAATCACGAATCCATCCTTGAAGGACGAGGGGCGGGAGAGCTGTTCCCAGATATATGAGACGGTCACTCGGTGAAAATGACGGGCAGGTCATTTGTTTTACCTAACGGTTTCCTCTCCGAGAATATTTTCATCTCCGGAAAAAAAACTCCAGAGCATAACTTCCGAATCAAATTTTAACATAGTTATTTTAACTACGTGAACTTCTTACCCATTATATTTTTCACAAGGAATACGACTTTTCGAGCGCCATCGAAACCTTCTTTCACAGCTGTGACTTCCACCGTCGGTTTCGAATAGAATCTGGAAAGCAAAGTTCGGAAAAGGTTGGAGACCGTCAAAGGGCCTGCGGACGCCTACGTGTCAAACGTTGGCTTGGCCTGTCATCCCTCCTTAGGCTAGCACCTCTCGATTGTCAGAAAAAAGGATACGTGTCGTGCCTTTCATTTTTTTCCCCCTCGAAACATTTTATGTCCTAAGGCACCAATCGGAATACTTTTGAGACGCGAGAGACGAATCTGTCTCTCAAAAAATTTAAAATATTCACTCGAAAGCCATACATATACATTTTAGAAGAAAGGAAACCTTAATACAAAACCATAATACTATATAATAGTAATTATATCTTTATAAACTAAAGAAAAAATATAACCTTATAGGGAAATATATATACATATATATATTCTTCGTCGATTTTTAATAAAAAGGTGTGCCTGGACCACTGAAAATTCAGATCCTTGTGAAAGTATTTTTTTACGTGTGTTCTATGTTTCTCGTGTGCTTCTACAAGTAGAGTTATATATATATATATATATATAATTTGAAATTTTTCATCAATCTAATATATATAATGGTTTTGATTTTATTTTCAATTTCTCTTTCCAGAGACATATAACTACCCAAAGAACCACATGTGGCTCGTAATATGCAATTTTCCAAACCCTGTGCCAGGATATTAACATTATACTTTGCCCTGTAACTTAGAAAAAGTCAGATGACTCCATCCCACAGAACTTCTAACAATAAATGCCTCCGGCTCCTAATTACTGAATGGAATTATATGTGTCAAGACAGTTGAAAAGATCAAACTCCTGATAATTAACTCAAATGATGCTTCTGAAGCTCAGTGATTTTTATCCAATACATAACGGAATTCAGTTAACCTCACCAGCGTAATGATCGGCAAACTAGTTACAGAGAAGAACAAGTAAGGGGATAGATACATGAGGTCGTCAGCTTCAAATTAACCTCAAACGTTTATGTCATGGTGTTCTGTTTGACGTTGACATTGAATTTATACTACCTTACTTACTAGTTCAAAAGTAATAAAAAAATAAGCTAACCATATGAGACTGGCAAAAATCCGAATAAATATATAAAATAAAAATCTATACAGACGAAAACGTAATTTTCTCAATTTGGGACGGTTGATATTTGGATTACCTTTTAATTATACTTTAGATGAGTTATTTTTATTTGATTACTTAACTTAAAGACCGAATGTTTCTGTCATAATAAAATTTTAACGGAGTGATAATCAAATACTAATGTTCAATGTGGGAATTTTAAAAAAGTGTATCTGAATTTCAAAGAAATTGGAAAGACTTTATTTTCAAGGCTCTAATACCACACCGGAGCGCATGACCAAGAAGGAAAACAAGAAAACTCATAAAAAAAGCTACGCCGAGAACCCTAAATATATGCAATGCCGATCATGTCATCAATCTTTTGCTTTTTTCACGTGTGCATTATGAAAGAAGATAAACACGTAATTAATCCCGTTTTGGCTCACCAGAAACAACAGCTGAATTGTGGGGCCACTTGAGTCCGCGATTTCTGGGAAGACATCATATAATCAAACTTTGGTAGGACCGGGAACTCACCTGTAAGGAAAAATGAGAATAAAGTGAGGGTCAGCATATACATTGAAACAAAAAATTTACAATTAATTATTATCTAGATATCGTAAAGGATAACAGAAATCTCTTGACAAGAAAAAGGAAAGTGATAACCTAGGTGTTGCTAGGTTAAATTTAAAAATTATCCTCTTCTATTGAAATTTAAAATATTACAAGCAATTTTACAAAAAATGACAAGATTATTTCATTATGGTATGAGAAAAAAACTGCTATTTCCACAAAAAATTGATCAGATTATTTCATGGCTTAAATATCACTTTCAATAGAATATCATTAGGAAAACTGGCTCAATATTTCTGGACGCCTTTTTTCTTCTTAAATAGTTATTCCACATTATGAAAATAAATAAATAACACGCAAAGAGATCTTAGAAACATATAAATTCATTTATTCAAATATCATTATTGTTATTTCTCGTTTTTGGCGACATTTCTTATCGTTTATTATCATTATAATAAAACCAATGGATCTGAGAAGAACAGTCACTGAAATTTAATATCAGGATATAATTGAATCAAGTGTTCAAACTTAGAAGGCACTAAGAAATTCTGAGTTTAAAATGTTACTTAAAAAGTCTTCTCTGATAGAATAGGCAAAGGAAAAAGGACTCGTTTCTCACCCTAAACAAATATTTTCAAGATAAAAAATTCGTAAATGAATTATGGTAGTTAAGGAGACCATAATTGAAAAACCTTTATTATCAATTACACAATTATATGTTACATATTCCTCACGAGTAGAAGATTTCAGAAAATTAACTTTGAAATATGTCCAACTTCGTGACGATATATCATACTAATGAACTCGCTTTAAGAAGAAAGAAAAACTTAAACAATGAAATATCAAATAAATGTTAATTTATCTTTAGTTTACAAAGAGGTCATCCACTTGAGATTGTGGAAATTACTACCAAGTTTCTAAAACTATTACAGAGTAAATCAAAAACTTGGTCGCTTCTTACTTTGTATATTCCTCTTTGTGATATCTAGCGATTCTCATATGGTTAATCGTTACATAACATTAGAAAATTTCGTCTTCAGAGACATTAAGGAAGGATTACTTTTACGAAGGAAATAAATAAACATTTTCAATTCCACTAATTATTTATGTTTCGTCCTTACTGAAAAAATAACAATATTTTTGACACGCTGAAAGTTAACAAGGAAATATCTTTGTTATGGCCACCACTGACTATTTGAAACAATCATTTCAGTACGGCGAAGATGGACAAGTATTCTGGCTGGGAAATAGTTCTTAATGCAGTCAGAGTGGGTATGTTAAAATGCTACCTTCTATATAATCCCAAAAAGGGTTATAATTGAACTTATTATTCAACTTGATTGTTATATCACACTAAATAAATCCATTAAACTATTCCTAAAATATGTAATGGGAGTATATAACAAATTTAGTGTCCCCTAAGCACCTACAACTTTCTGTCTAAAACCTCCCACTGTATTATCCACATTTATTTGATTTCCATGGATATATAAGATTGATTTCCTTATACATATCGCATTATATAGTAATCTAAAATCCTTGGAGACTGACCTTTCCAATTCTTTAGAGCTAAATACGAATCATAAACAAGAGTATATATTGGGAAAGTGGAAAAAATAAGTAAAAACACGTCAAGCTTCCACAGAGATAATATGCATTTTTTTTAAGTTCAGTCGTACATTACAAAAATCCGTCTCTTACTTCTTACTGGACAGATCTTACGCTTAAAGGAATTGTTGCAGCGGTAATCATTTTAGTAAATGGATGACACCATAAATACTTGTAAATCCTAAATGGACGACTCGGTTGTTCAATTTCCCTTTTTCCACGACTCCATCGATGTGTTTAAAACTTCCTTTTGAGAGTTTTGCATAATTATCAGTGAAATTTCAAATTAAATACTCCACGACTCGTTCTGGATTTATGGCTATTAATTTCTCAGCACAAAATGAAATGTTTGATGTAATAAATTTAAAATTACACCCAAAGAGATCCTTCCTTAATTTATCTATTACGTCATAACAATAAAACTTCTCATGATTAAAACCCGACACCCAGTGGCTGTATGAGTGATTTTTTCAAGGAATCAAGGGTTATGAATGCCACCAAATAAGAAATTGAGAATTTATGTGAGAAAAAATTTCGCGGAAAAGTAGGGATTATCAAAAAATCATGCCTATAACTGAGGCAGTGTCCCTTGAGTCTCGTTGTCATTGAGTGTCTAACATAATTATAAAATTTATGCATAAAATGATGTATATTTAGTGAATACACCTACCAGACCAATAGAAGTTAAAAACGTTGGACTTGAAAGTGACCAGAAAACGTAAAGCATAATTAATTAATAAATTAAACATGAAAAATTAGTTATACAAACATAATAAATTGGCCTGAAGGGAAATTTCCAGTGCTCCGATGGGACTGGAAACTCTCAGAAAAATAAAAAAACAACATGTAGATATCAGAATATAGAATAGCAACTTGCTCAAATACTTTTAAAATAAGTTGAAAAACATTTTTTATCCAGGACGCTTCATGAGGAAGGAATAAATGAGTAGTACACCGAAGGACGCATTTTATTAATCCAAGTTCTAAAACTCATACAGCATATCATGAAGAGATCTAGTGACGTGAAGATGTGTCATCGCAACAAGGTAACATTTTAATTCTTAATTACGCTTTTTTTCTAGAACCACATATGTACTTTTTTTAATTTTAATGAATGCCTACGATATATATCATTATAGAAGTTAATGAAACAGGGAAAAGATTTGGTGTGCAATACGGCAGGGAACGTTCCGCAGACGAGGGTGTCGTCGATATCATTGAAACCTATAATATATATTTTAGCCATTTTTCCCACTTCGGGAGCTGACACAATTGAAAGAAATTTATTTGCCCGGCATAGCAATATTTAATGGTGGTAACAATTTTTATTGCCTTCCACTTCCCCAGCCTAGTTGGAGGATGTAGGATATTATCGTCATTTTTTAGAAGTCTCAATACAATTATATAATGTCGTAGTAGCTCACTGACGGAACTATAACCTTGGAGCTTGCTGAATCTAGTGAGGGGATTTGGAATTATTTTTCCGGAGGCCTTGCTCACGATTTTTCACGAAATGAGTTATTTTCTTCCCCAACCTGATGAGCTCAAGTTAGCCTTATACGTACTCGCATTCAATAGTATAGGTCATTGAAAGGTATATATTAAATGATTCGAGATCCCTTAAGGGAAATTACAGAGAGCATAATGCATTTATTAATGAGCGTGAACTAAAATCAGCCAAGTCCTTGTGAAAATTGTGAAACACGAAAATTTGCAATGTGTTTTCAAAGTTTCTCTTTCAGAAACTCTTTCAAACCCCCCTCTTGCACCAAATGGAAAAAAATTAATCGCGCCGAGACCTTCATTTTTTTCCTTAATCCATTTTTCTTCGTGGTTTTAAGTGCCGCTACCATTCGTCAAGTCTCATCCGGATGCACTCTTTTGTTTTCGCCCTCTCCTCTAGCACATGAGGATAAAACTTCTCTCGGGGAAAAATATGAGTCACAAGGCGCAATCATATTCGTCATTTTAGCCCCGGCGAACGGCTACCATGGGGAACAAAAGGTCAGACTCCTACGACGAAACGATCATCGCTCGCGTCAGTTTACCGTTCCCATTGCATTGTTTCAAAACTAAAAAAAAGAGAAACTATTAGACCCACATTCGCTGTCGTCAAGCACACACATACAAACACCACATCGGGCACATATGGCAAACAAATGCTTTTTAATTTGGGAAACACAATCTTCCAACATAGGAATTTTACAACAGAAATTCTGGAAACCGCGGAAAAAATTACAATAGAGGAAGAACAATGGAATTCTCCGCAAAAAAAAAACATTCATATTCTCCGTGCGAACTCTGGTGAAAACTTTTAGGAAATATTGATAAAAATGTTAGCGTCCCATTTTTCGAATTCATTAGCTTCCTGGACGGTAATCAAAGGGCAAACAGTAGAATCGAGGTACGTGGACCCAAAGCGATCAAAGACTTTCTCCACGTGAGACCGTAATGATAACGTCTTGTTCGTCGAGTAATGTAAATGAGCACGCGTTAAAGACTAGACACTTTCCCGTAAGTTGAAAGAAGCTGGTAGGTCCAACACAGCTAAGGTTTTTAATTCAGAAGAGCACTGGATAATCCAATGATACCGATTCCGTAAATTACTTCCGCCCGACCAGGTGAAAGATCATTTGAAATCTTCCATTTATTGTCCTCCTCATCTTAGTCTCATTTCTCCTGAATTTCGATTTCCTCACAGGATTTCGTTTGGCTAGAAAATTTTCAAAACCAGTAAATTATCTCCTCAAAATTACGATCGGTTACCGTATCAAAAATCTACCAATGTTCTCGTTTCTGTTATCGGTAAAAGATTGCAACTCATTCTCTCCGGAAGTTGACCTACACTTCGGCCGCCCGTTAGCTGGTCGTTTCTCAAGAGTTAAGCAGATTTTTAACACTAACCTGGCTAAAGGAGATAACAAACTTATTGTTTTTTTATTGTTCTGCAAAAGCTTCCCTCGATATTCACTCAAAATTGTCTCTTTTTTCCTTTCTTAACATCTTACTATTTTTCTCTCTTTGTCTTTTTGTATTCGCCACCCCTTCCGCCTTGCCTCCATAGTATTTTTCCATATAGGTATTTGCACTGTTTTTTCCATCGTATTTTTTGTTTTCACCAGTTTTTCGCCTAAGTTTATTGCTTAGATATTTGTGACTTATCTGCATAGCCCCACCTGCATAGCTTTCACATTATTCCAATTGCTTTAATTTTCCATGTCATCATCCACTCTTACGTACATAACATTATCTCCTTAGTTACTTTCTCGATAAACTCATTTATAACACTTTTTTATGTTGGCACCTTAAAATGCCTACAAGTAAGAATTAGACCTACTCTCCTTACTACTAAAATGATTATGGTACACATCTGGATTTTACGCACATATTTCCCACTAAGTAATATGGTAACGCCATTTTGATTTTAAATTTCGCCTATAAATCAATTTACAACAAAAACATAGTAATGATAAGTCATCTTCATGCTATACCTTACAAAATTATCCAATATATCCTTCCTTTGTCTACTTTCCTTTGTCTCCTTTGTCCTTCCTTTCCGATTAATATACTAATACCCAAGATAAGATCTTAATTTGACTGGTTGACCTAAGTGATTGGTTAATCTTAGATTAACCAATCATATTAGAACTTTTTCTCTGCGAAAACAGATGTCTATCTGAAAATAATGTGATAGACCTTTTAAATTTATGAAAACATAAAGGAAAATATTGCTACCGTGGCTGATAAAAACTTATTGCGCTTACATTGAGTCAGTTCTGTGTGTGTAATAAATATTTAAAAGATCTGGAATAGTACTGGTTTCATTCGACTACCATCACAACAATTTTGTTAAAAAAAAAGTCAAGGAAAAATTCCATTCTACAAAAGCAGAAACCGACATTAGAGAGCTGAAACTTATATGAATAAAAGAATGTATTCCAAATGTAGCATTGATTTAACAAAAATTTAGCCTTCGCAGCTGTTTTTATTTTCATTTTCTGTCTAGTTCTTTCAGAAATGCAAGATTAAGGGAACGGAGGATGGAGAATGTGCAAATCATATTTATCATTTAACGGATCATCTACATTGACAATGAAGCGTGCATTACCAACTGAGTTCAATAATGGGCTCAATAAATAATAATATAACTAATTTTCAATGTTTCTGACAGCAAAACACTCATTCACTATGCATTTATTCTTCCCTATACATCTGTTTATTAATTTTATTAACTTGATATTTACTTTTTAGTTAAAATCCATTTCATTAACCGTTGTGTTTTTACTACGGCATTCTACCTGGGACCAAGCTCTTAAGTGTATCGCGTTAACTAATTATATAATGATAGATTAAATGGATTGATTTCTTCCTAAAAGGTAAAGGAATTTTCAATCCATTAGACCCAAAAATTTTATTTGAAATCTACGCAAACATTCGTCAGCAATCGTTCACCTAATTGGTGATAACTGCGTAAGCGAGACTTAATTTCAACGGCGGAACACAGGCACAATTCGATGCAATTAGCACGCAAATTTTAAGTGTCGGGTACAAATTCGTCACCGCCACGGAGCAAATTAAGAAAGCTGAGGAGAATAATTTAGATACTAATCAGTAGCGCATGAACTTTTGATCTGTAACCTTGGAGAGGGGTCATCTAGTCACTGTATCGTTCAACAATTTTCGACCACTCAATCAAATTCAACTAGAATTACGAACGACACGAATGAATTTTATCCAACACGACAATTACATTAGATTCAACATCCTTCATAGCAAACTTCAGTACATAAAACGGAGAAAACATTAGTAATTTATTGGAATTACTATCGAGCCAAAGAAATATTCCGGCAAATTCCCACAATCGTAAATTCCTCTAATTAGTTAATACAACTATTTCTTCCTACTTTTCCTTAGCCCTCAAGCAATTCTGCTGATATATTATCCACCCTCCCAGCCTTATTCCTCTTCATGTTCTGTAGGGACCTTTCAATCTCTCTATCTAATATCCGTGGCCCTAAGCTATCTTCATATACTTCCCATTGTCTTTCTAAATCTAAGTTATTCTAAATCTAAATTATTCTAAATCAAGATCTATTCTCCTTATCGTAGGTTTCCTTCACGTACTCCTTCCATCATTTCCGAATATCTTCCTCTTCTATTAGTGCCTTACCTGACTTATCTTTTATAGTAAGAATCTTGTTTCCTGTTCTATTTCCCGTAAGACTTTTAATCTCCCATATAGTAAGCTCATTTCTCCCTGCTTCTCTAAC
Organism: Rhinocypha anisoptera; assembly: GCA_011762765.2. Lineage (NCBI taxonomy): Eukaryota > Metazoa > Arthropoda > Insecta > Odonata > Chlorocyphidae > Rhinocypha > Rhinocypha anisoptera. The sequence goes on along the minus strand of WURS02031971.1, from coordinate 1,469 downwards.
CCGTCCTCCGTATTAGTGTTTTTCCACTTTCTACTCTCTGCCATCTTCCTAACCATCTCCTCCGTAACCCATGGCTTTTTAATTCTCTTCTGGTTGACTCTTCCTACTACTTTTCCTGCAGCTCTTGTAATTCCATCTTTGAGAACTTTCCACCTTTGTTCCGTTGTCCTACGGTACCTTGGTTCCCCTCTCTTAGAAGACTATCCACTGTTTCCTGGTACTCTTTCTTCTTTGCTCTTGTCAATGCTTCTAGATTCCATTTATTTAATTTTCTACCCTTTACAATCCTCTTGAATCTTACAAGACACTTCATCATGACCAAATTGTGGTATGAGTCTGCATCAGATCCCAGATAGCTTCTGCTAGTGAGATCACTGCTTCTAAATATCTACCTAAGCAAGATGTGATCTAAATAATACCTCCCAGTGTCCCCCGGTGCATTGCAAGCGTACCTGCGTCTTCTATGGTGTTTGTAGCATGTTTGTTACCACTAAACACCTACATTACTGAACTTCATCCCCGCGGGCATCACTTTTCCCATAACCATGTTCACCTACTTCTTTCCCGTTCCTTCTTTCACCCACTACAGAATCCTAATCCCATATCACAACCAAATTTTTCTTTCTGTTACCTTTTCAATCATTTCTTCCATCTGATTGTACACCTCATCAACATCTCCCGCTTGGTGGCCACCCGTTGCCATATGTACCTGAATTAGAACTAAGGTAGTTGGTTCAGTCAGCATTTACTTCTACCATGATTATCATATCGCTAACCTGTCCAATGTTTACTATCCTCTTTCCTAATTTCTCGCTTAGAACTATGGCTACCCCCCGCCGCCCCCCCCCCCCCCCAACAGTAGATTACCCTAATCTATCACTCCAATAATCTCCACTATTCCTCCATCTTGCTCTCTGATCTGGAGTGGTGATGCCGCAAGGATTTCGTGAGATGACGACCGGGGAAGACTTTCCGCCCCAGTGTGCTGAGCACCGTAGTTTCCAGGATTCCATTTCCTTATCTTATTCATCATAAATTATCTTTTAAATATATAATTGAGGTTACTTTTCCCATTCCTGACTCAATAGTCTTTTTAATATGACTTCACAATACCTTCACTCCTATGACCACCCAACTGGGGATCAGATTTGCAATCGCCTTAACAAGGAGCAGATGCTGCGTGGACTACTTTTCGTCTGTCTCCTACCCTTCGACCTTTCTGGTGATCATGGGTGACCCTATCCTAGGAGAATTTATGACATTGCTCCAGCCAATGTAGCTCGTTAAAAATCACAAGCCCTTCCACCAAGTCAAGGCCGTAGTCCGTGAGGAGGTAATATATATATATGAGGTCGTGGTAGTCTAGTGGGTAGAGCGCTTGGCTACTGACCGGGGGACCCGGGTTCGAGACCGGATGACGACCCTCAGGACACCTCCAGCTAAACCCAAGCTGAGTGATTTTTCGGGTA
>WURS02031951.1:0-11572 GCA_011762765.2 Rhinocypha anisoptera | reverse complement strand
TTTCTCTGCTATGACTGCTATGTCGTCCGCGAAACGTAGCATGTTAATTTCTTCTCCGTTCACTTTGATACCTCTGACGCTCTTTTCTTCTATTTCCTTTATTTCTCGCCACCCACACTATTCCTTCCTCCTTCCACCCATCTCTCTCAGCCCCACCCCGCACCACCACACCAGGGTCACCCCCTCGGCCTTTCCCCGCGCCCCCTCCCCCCCCCGCCCCTCGACCGATGCGAATCGGGGGAAACGTCCGCCGGCGGTATCGATGCGCCGTACCCAATGACACGTTCCCGAGACCCAGTCTTATGTACTCCCTGCGCTGAAGGACAAGAATTTTCAGTTACAAAAAATATAGTTTTAGTTTAGTTTACTTAATTTGCTCACAACGCCATAATCGTTTTCCTCTTAAACAAGAAAGCTTAAGGTCGCCTCTTTAGATCATGGGTGTCAAACTCAATTAAAACACGGGCCAATCGGCGCAGCAGTCAAGATTAACACGGACCACACGACATATACAAACATTGTTCAATTTATGTTCCGAAGTGAGGATCCAGAAATATGGAAGGGAGGGCTGTTTTCTTCGTAACAATTTTTTATATTTTCACATTATTTTAATAGAGCATCGTGGGCCACAAAAAAAATACCTCGGGGCCGCATACGACCCGCCAGTTTCACACCCCTGCTTTAGATAATACCTTTTTGAGGCAACAGTCGTCATGAGAATACATTGCTGTAACATATAAATAGAACGTTTTCAAATAACAATTTTTTAAAATTTAAAAACATAAAGTTCCGTAAGGTATATAAACTCAAAACAAAACATAAATATCTTCTTCTTTGGATAACCTCTATAACTGAATAAAAATATCTTCTTTGGTTTTTATCAACCATAAAAACTTATTACACCTTTTTACACTTTTGATATATTCAAGTAAGCTGTTGAAAATCTTTATTCCCGCGTAAAAAAAATGACCTCTTAAACATAATGAGCTTCGGTTTCATTATTTGTACGCAAACTTTATTTTTTGTACGAAACATTTAGCATGTTATCACTTCTTACAAAAAAAAAGATCCGTGTACGCTTTATTGTGGATTTAGACCGCAAGTCGAGGAGCTTTACTTCATTATGTAATAATTAGAGGTCTTGGTGGCCTAGTGGGTAGAGCTCTCGGCTGTTCAGTCTCAGTGTGCCGCCGCCTCTGGGCATCTCCAGCTGAAACCCAAGTTGAGTGAATTTCTCGGTACCAGCTCTTCCTAGGAAACCACAGGTGGAACAGGGAAAGGAACTGGCCCCTCCTGCCTTGTTCTGTGAATTTTCACTCGCCAATGGGCTTAGTGCTGGGTGATCTCTCTAACAAACCTCACCTATCCACTCGACCTTAAGGTTTAGGACATTGGTATATTAAAAATCATTAAATGATTTTCAACTCAATACTGTGCAAGTGGACAAATTTGATGATTTCTTAATGCTCAGAGTAAACTTTTCCCGCTTCGCACCTCTTTACCCCTTGCGTGCTTTAAGGAAAAGAAAAATTTACTTAGATTTGTGAGGCCAGTCAGATTAGCCGAGTGGGTAGCGAGCGCTCGCTGGCTAACCCAAAGGTTCGAATCACGCCCAGGGAATGGATGTTGTGTTTGTATCAAACTAACTTTCCTTAATATTGGTGTCAGAAAGGGCATGCGATCGTAAAATATATGTGCCCAAATCACTTAACAATGCGATCCCCTGTATAATGGGAAAATGCTTAGGAAGAAAAGAGATCGAACTGAGATTTGTGAAATGAGATGGACTGTTTTGCAATTCGTTCTTCTTCTGTCACTTGGGGAATCAATTTCGCATATAAACATAAAGTATTAATCTTTCTGAAATGCGTCAACTTTGAGGCAAGGTGGCAGACGGAACATAGTGAGCCCTCAGACGTTGGGGATTTCGTGAAACGGAGTTAATTTCATGGACCTCCATCGCTTATTAGACACCAGATTCAGCGTCAGTTGAACTTTTGGTCGAATTGGAATCGGTTATTTCACCCAAGAAGTTTCTTAGTAGTTGTTGCAAAGTTGGAAGCGATCGAAACAGTCTTAGACAATAAATAAAGTTATCCGTATTTGGTCGATGATGTCCAAATAATAAGTAATTTGTATCGGACCGCGAGTAAGTGAGTTCAGATAATCCACCAAAGTATTAGGTTCGTACATAATCCATAATGACCTGAATCTTGTTCGGTTCTTTAGTACTTATATTGCAGTTTTCCAACGGACCAATTTCGAATTTCCTTTTTTCATACATAATCCCAGTTTTATCCTGTTACTGCTGGTATCCTGCAAAAGGTCACTTATGCATCAATAAATCATGTCAACTAACGCTGTATTTTCAGCAAAACCCGTCTGGTTCCATTCTTTAGGGGTCCCCTTAATTTTCGTATCCCTTTTCTGCGCCCTCTATATCTTACCCTTGTGCCCTTCCACCGTCCATCTTGTCTAGGCCCTCCTCATCACGCTCCTCGCCCTGCACTATTCATCCCCTCATTCTCTCGGCATCACAAAGGAGCGGACGGAACGGCTGGAGCTTCACTCCCTGGAGCAGGAAAGGCGAACCTATTCGGCGACTGAGTTTCAAAAGTTAATGAAATAAAGAGTGTATATCGTGTCTCGCGTGTAACGTCAGAATTAGTTGTACCATTATCCTCCTCGAGAGTAAACAAAAAAAAACGCCGCACACTTCCAAATTTACGTCTTTATTCTCTCGTTTCTCACTTCACACTCCCCCTCCCCCACTTCGCACTCAACAGTCCCCGCTATTCCTCCACAACAATACCCGATCTTACCCTTACACAATCACCAAACAAAATCTTTTAAAATATCAACCATCCAAAATTGTACTCCAAATCAACAACAATGAAACAAATGGCCAGTACACAACATCACAACAATAGGCTAAACGTTACACGCGTCATCGGATGAGACCGAGATATCGATTATTTTTATGTGTAAGGGAGGCACAGAATATTTTCAATGGCATCCAAAATTGTGAATTGTTTTTAGTTTAAAACAATTCACAATTGTGTTTATGTCGAGAGCATACGTTTAGAGTACAAACGAAAATAGACGAATTGAATATCATAGAAAATCAATCACTAATAAATTGCATTTTTGTACGGTGTAGAATAACATGAATTTACGTTCAAATTATGATTTATATGCAGCAAAAAGGAAACATTTAAGTAAGAATATTAAAAATCAGTGACGATAAACATTATTCGTCAAATATGCAAGCCAGACCAATCGGTTTCGTATATCGACCCGTGGAATTACCCTATAGCGCTGTCCCAACTCCTGGTGCCAAAATAACCTGTGGCACTCTTGCCACAGGTTCATCGAACCCTTCTCTAGGGTATCAGGTTCAGCTCACGTCGTGTAAGCCATAGCATTACTTTATTTTAATCTTACTATCATTGATGAGCCTAGTACTATGGTGAACAATCAATTGATAGTAGTAGTAATTGGGTCTTAGTTGGGCGCGCCGACTGCTAAGTTCCTTACCCTTAGCCGTCGACGCACCCTACTGCACCATTCTGCACCTCGTCAGGTTAATATTATATAAATAATATTAAATACATAAATAAAAGAATTTATCTAATTAGAAACAGGTCTTTATTAAAGAATAAAACTGAAAGAAAAGGAAAAAAACTGTATGACTGAAGGTATTCATGTAACAAATTTAAGACATAAATAAATAAATATGGGACGGACTTTTAAAAAGTAAAAAAAATGAGGAATTAATCACAGGAGTTCTCCATAAAGCAGAGGGGTTTCCTGGATATTCCCATCAATTGTAACTTTTGCAATCAATTGATTAATATAACTCACATCGTACTATCTCTGGGGGTTCTAGGTAAAAGCCTAAGTTTTTTAAAGAACGGTAATGGGTAAATTGAATTTTTGGGTTCTTCGAAAGGGAAAGTTATAATACACCGCTCGGCGGTTAGAATCATTTCACACTTCGTAAGAAAATTATATCTGGTTTTTACATAAAAATTGGTTAATTAACCTATAGGATTTAAAGAGATGCTTGGAAAAGTAAAATCTTCTCTAATTATAATTTTGTAGAAATGCCGTTCTTTTCGTAAATAGTAGAACTCGCCGTACGGGTTAGCTGGGTGGGTAACATGCTCGCCGGTTAAACCAAAGGTCACGCTTCGAGTTCACGGTTCGAGTCCTGCCCAGGGTGCCCATGGGTGTTGTGTTTGCCCAGATGGGTTTATCTATGGCTTGAAGAGGATCGAAATGACCATAACCGTCGAAGCACCCTATAAACAAAAATACTACTAAAAAGACTAATAGAACTCGCTCTAGAGGAAAAGGGTCGTTTAGTGAGATCTTCCCTACGTCTTCCCTGATGATCAGCCTGGTTTGAACATTTCTGGTTATTTGATCACCAATCAGCATATAGGTAACACAGATATTCAACGGAATGTTGCAATAATACATTTTTCCCGTGCAATTTTCTCGATCACAATGGCAAAGAACATTAATGACCACAGACCTTTAACGGTAAAACGCAAGCGATTGGTATCCAAACACCTCTTGACATATGCCCTCTCGGCGGTGTACGTCATATTGTGTTGACTTTGCTTTAGATGAAGAACAAAATAAATGGAAAAATCTGCGGATTTGTCCCTCGGGGAAGACCGAGGGACAAAAATAAAGGTAAAATTATCAGAGATGTTCGAGAGAAGACTTACCATGGGGTAAGAGAGCTAGATAGGAAAAGATCTTCAGATTGAAGTAGTGATGATGTAACTGTGACATCATCAGTGTGTAATCGTGGTGATAAGCGGCCAAATACTTGTTTGCGCACGGAGCAAAATTGAACACCAAATTTTGAGAAATTTTATCGTGTCGATCGCGCCAGAAAATATTTCAAAATTCACTTCAACTTTCGTTTCAACCAATGGAGCGTTTGGTCGTTGTTGTCTGGAGGGCCATGGATTATGGATTACTACCCACAAAAGTGTGTGCGGTTCAAATCCACGCGGGGTCCTTCGGGCTTCCCGAGCTAAATCCAAGGTTATGAGCGCCAGATTTATGTGAGAGGGACCTGTGGCGGAGAGGAGAAAGGAAGGGGAGCGGGAGAGAACCATCTATTCCGCGGGCGCTCGTGATCCGTGGCGTCAGAAGGGGCTTAGTTAAACGAGGGGTAGCTCCACTCTCACCCATCAAGCCAACTTTCGGATGGATGGGAAATGATTTTTCTCATGGGATGCGGGAAACACCCTGAAGGATGAACAGAGGGAAGATATTATTGACTCCTTTCACTTGAATTACCGACTTACTCTGAACTTATCAACGAAAATGTCTCCACAATGTGATTTATATGTACGCTACTGTGTCCAAAAAAACAAGGTGATATTGTTTAAAAAAATAAAAATCTGTTATTTATTCTTCCAAATAAATTTCGTCGCCTTCAAAGTAATTCCCACCCGATACAATGCACTTATGCCAACGTTTAACGGTGTCCACGGTGTGGTCTTTTGAGTTTAGGGAATAGCCAGAAGTCACTCGGTGCTAAACGGGCGAATACGGTGGTTGCGAAAATATATTAGTGGCATTTTTGCCAAAATCTTGAATTATCAGTGCTGTGTGAGCCGGTGCATTATCATGATTGAAAAACCAAGAGTTGTTTGTCCATAATCCCGGCCTTTTGCGGCGAATAGCATCACGCAAGCGACGCACAACACTTAAATAATATTCTTTGCTAACAGTTTGACCGATTGGGAGGAATCCATAGTGTACTACGCCACGATAATCGAAGAAAACTTATTCAGCTTATTTTTTGGACAGTCGTATATACTATATATGTATATGCGAAACAAATAAGTAACGATTTCTACCAGTTTCGGTGATGGACTTAAAGATGGATAAAGCACTTGATTTTCAACTTTTTCCTCTCCCTCTTCAAAGCGTCATCGACATTTGAAGGACACTTTTCAAGGCGTCTTTTAAAAAAATGTTATCTTGACAGTCTATTTTGTTAATTGTTCTATAAGTTTTTTGAACAGGACATTCTGATCAAAACTGAAATTTCATTCTTGAAGTATAAACCAGTAGGCAAGCACGGTCGAAAATAAATATCTTTGTCCCTGGCATTGATTTTCCTGTCTTTGTCACTGTCATTGGCCTTGCTGTTCTGGCTAAATGAACCAATGGAGCAAATTTTTTCCTCCCATGCGTTAATATCAAATTTTGAATAATTTATTTTGCTGCTGGCGGTTTACATTAAATTACTCTTTAGAAATAACGAGGCATGTTAGACACTGGGTGCCATTCCAAGTCTATTTGGAGAAGCATACAACTTAATATTATCCTACAAACTGCCATGGGAGCCTTTGGCTAGAGAACTGGAATAATAATCATAATAATATTTACGCTACCTTAACAAACACATGATTTAAGAATATTAACACTAATTCACTATTATATTGATTCTAATTCTAGGTATATACTTTTTTAACGAATTTATTGTGGAATGGTAAACATCAATTGGATTAAAAAGCGGGATTGGATAGAATTTTATCATTTAATTACTACTCAGGTAAACAGATTATTTTTATTTTGATAATTTCATATTACTTTTACTAATTATAAATTTATTGCACAGGATGAATGAAACTTTGAAATTTCCACAAAATTGTATTATTTATTTTCGACCGGGAAATAAATAATACAATTTTGTGGAAATTGCAAAGTTTTATTTATACAGTTCAATCATGAAAGAGTTCCAAACAGTAGATCCAAGTACGATAACAAACAATTACAATCTTGACTTGAGCATGCGGTAGGTGTTGGTTGAACCTCTGTGAGGCTTTTTATGGTAATATGACTACATAATTTAACTTAGTAAATAGAGTTTAGCATCGTTAACGTATGATACTTCGGATTTATTTTAATGAGTGCGTACTAGGCCGATTATGTCTAGTAATCAGTGATTAGCAGCGTTTAAGTTTAAATTTTTCAACCGGAGAACTGGAGTACCTATTTGATCGGGGCACGCGTAGCGAATTTTCGCAGCTTATTTTTTTGTGCGTATGTGGCGTTGCAAACGCAAGCGTTTGCATGGCTCGTTTCCACGGAAACCCGAAGACAAAAACAGATCCGCGAGTTTTCCGGGTCGCCGGTAGGGGGATATCGTTCGGGACCGGTCCAGGAAAACGATGCGGCGAACTCATTATTTATTTTGCCCGACCAAGTTGGTCGGAAGCCTCGCAAACAGCCTCCCTCCCTGTAATTACGTACGTAATCGCCCCGCCACGCACACGCACACGCACACGCACACGCACACGCACACACACACACACAGTCTCATCCCACTCCCACCCCGTGGAGCTAATGAAATGTTGATGGGCATTCCGTTCCGTTTCTGCAATCCATTTGTTTCATCCCACCTAAGTCCTCTATCGGTTTTTTTTGGCCCTCCATCCTCTCTCTCTCTCTCTCCTACCTCTCTCTTCCCTTCCTCCCTCTTTCCTATCTCTCTTCTCACTCATCCCTCCTCTCCACTCCCTTCTCTTCCTCCATTTTTTTCAATCCCAACTCCCCCTAACATCACCCCCCGAAGTCCCATCTTCACCGACGCCTGTTAGTTTTTGTCTCCCCCCCATCCTCGTCGGACACTTCCCCTTCCCACCCATATGCAAGCCCCTTCTTTCTCGCGAGTCTCACAATTCTAATTTATTTTCATCGATTTATTGCGCGGATTACTTTTTTTGTTTACCTCTTGATTTATACACGTAATGAATCATTTTAAGGAATCTCCTTTTTTTATTTAAATTCCCTTCCGTATTCCTTTCTATGGCTGGCTGTGTACTTTTTCCTTTCAAAGACGTTTATTTCCTGCCATTTCGGAAGTGACCTTTCCCTCGTCTCTTGCCTACAGGATCGCTGGAACGTAACGACGTAATGTTTGTTGATATATATATATATATATATACCGATCGTCCCAAAGCCCCCTTTAAATTCGTTCCGGTTGAGGGTAAGTGCTCTAAATGCAATTTTCTTTGAAGCAATTATTTTACTGCAGGTGTGTCACCAGAGAGGATCTAAAAACAAATCATAGCTTGGGGAATTGACCAGGAGGATGGGACAATTTGAATTTGTACTTCACATTTGAATTTAAATATTTGGAGTTCATTTTCTGCCAGTTTGTAGAAGAGTTCTTCACAAATTTGAGCGTGATTTCCCGTAGTATTGTGTTGGTCTTGAGGAATTGTAGATTCATTAAATTTTCTGTGACTTCAGGCCTTATCATCTCCGCAGTCTTATTCGCGGAACAGCGAAAGAGTAGTATTTTTAAAAACACCTAATGGGACCAATACTTACAGGCATTTACTGTCGTTTAGCACTGTAATTTTTAATGAAAAAAGTTTTTGTAAACTGCTTGATTCAACTTGTGAACTCAAAATGTTTTCTTTCGAGTTATGTATTATTGTTAAAATTTTCAAGAATATTTCTTCTTTAATATTGGCCGGAATAATACTACCCACGGATAGAAAAACCGAAGACGTTGATAATGATTTTCGTCATTATTTTTGGCATTCTGATAGTTCGGCGGAGGTTACGACTCTGTAATACCATTCATTATTCGCTCCCCCGAGCTTCCAAGGAGCTAGATTTCCTGGCTACACATTATTTTCGGTGTTAAGATATAATATTATTCGCTTTTTTGGCTGTGAAACATATTCCCCCTCTCCTTGAGGACAAGTATTCTGAAACTTACACAGTTACGCTCATTAAAATTTTCACTTGATCCTTTCGTTATCAAATTACTGTTTGCGTACTCGTAAGCTATTCATCAAAGAAAGGGAAAATACGGGTTCATCAACGAAATTTCAATTGGACTTATGGCATAATGATTCTCAATTTCTCTGCCCTCCTTAATGTTGATTCTCAGTCTCTCTGATAAATTAATGACTGGATTTGGGAGAGGCGTTCAAGGCGTCACCAAAATGTTACGCTTTGTGCACAGAGGGGAATGAAACTGGGAGCTCCGCCTTTTACTCTCCTGGACCCATCGAATCATTTTAATCGGGGCCACTGCCAGATGCACTCCAATTACGACTTCCCCTTTGAACCGCAGCGATATCTATTAGCGCGACAGAATTTATTTGAGAGCTACATTGACATATTTCATCTGAGATAGTTTTGATCTGCGAGTTGAACTTCGTGAATTAGGTCAAAAGTGTCCTGAGTGAATTTTCACTGGAATATCTAGATTTGCATGTCTAGGTCTATTTTTTTCGAGGTTAATATCGATTTGTGAATTGAATGTAGACACGATCGTAGAATAGCCCAACGTTTCGCACCGTCTGAATGTCGAGAGTAAATAGGAGTATATTTTAGGTCTTTGGGATGTGGAGTTGTAGCAGGGTGGATAAGGCAAAGTGGACGGAATGGGTGTCAAGTGAAGAAGAGTTGGACCTGGTAGCGGAGTGGAGGACGTTGTTTGGATAAGCACTGAGATGAATATAAAAGGGTAGAGGAGAGAGATTGAGTGATGTTGAGATGCTGTAGGGAGTGTTATGATGTAGAATGTTGAGAAATCGAGGCAGGAGAAAGGATTGTGATTGGGCATTTCCATCCATGTGTAGAAAGGAAGAAAGAATATGTAATTCAAAGATGAGTATTATTTACATAGGAGTCGTCAGGGTGGAACAGCTTCCCCCACCTAGGAAGATGAATAATGAAAAAATACAAAAGGAAACGCAAAAGTAGAGAATTTACGCAACTTATACGCTTCTAACTAAAATTCTGTTTGTTACTACATTAATGGATATAAATAATATGCTGCTAAAATAAGGACTGCTAAAATATAAGAAGCGTGCACGTCTTATGTGACGCAGCCCCACCCACATTTCCTGATTGGCCGAGTATTGGCAGGAATTGATACAAATATTTCTAGCTTTATTATTTCTGCGCCTTTTCCTGAAAGCTGTATAAAAATGTAATCTGTCGCTACATAGCTTAAAAGTTGGCGACTCCCGATAATATTTCTCTAAGGTAAAACGTAAATAGAGAATTCAGAATTTATAGGGCTTCAGGTTCCTAAAATAATTCGTAGTAGCAATTCGCGGCGTCCATCGGAAAGCTAATTCATCCAATTCCATCTGAAAGAACGTCTATGAAGATACGTACGTACTGCACACTAAAACACATGTTATAATGTTGTATTGCATTTAAATACGTATTTTTTATACATGGCGTTAATAATAAAACACAACTTCAATTTCCATGCTATATTAGTTATGAACCACTCATGGTCTCAGCCGCTAGTGTCACTATCAAGTTCAAGTATAACTTCTGCTTGATAATGACACGAAGTGCTGACTCCATAGTTGGTATTTAAATAAAATAGCGTGGACACAAACGTTGAGTTTCCTTATTAATAGAAGGTATACTACAACTTTTCTCGAAGTGATGCCTAGTACACTATCGAATGCCTCTTTATACCCGAAAATATCTGCATTCCTTAAAAATTAATATATAATAAATAGATTTTTCTGGAGATAGCCTTCCCATGTATATCTCCAGAACTCCTCGCATACATCTTACTTTGGGTCTGAAAGAAATCAATTTATTCTTCAATCGTTTAGAAGCCTTGATGTTCAGCCTTTGTCGATGGATTCTCATACGTCGTACCCAAAGAAATTCATTTTCCTTCTGAAATGAAATAAAATTCAAATTATGCCCTTCTTCCACCGCCTCTCTTTCAAAGATATGCCATTAATGGGTAGCATTAAAATTGTACCGTTTCTTAATAGTATAGTTTGATATGAATGAGATTACTACTAATACTGATTCTGCTCTTACGACATTTTCAGGATCTTTATCTTATAAGATGTGATATTTTTATTCAAAGAAGTATTTTTTTGATGTACGTTATACTCAGGAAAGGAAATTTATATGTACTAATTCTATAAATAAAAAATTATCTATTTATAAATATATATTCATTATAATATATAATTATTAATTTTATAATTTGCTTTTGTCACGTGAAAGGGGACACAGAATGTCCAAAAAAATTTAACAATGTCTGCAGGAAGATGAGGGGTAAGCTATTGTCAATGAAATGAGATTAAAAGAAGATAGCTCTAGCCATTATAAGGGGTGAAATAAAGGCTCCTTGCTAGGAGGAACAACCGACAGAAGGAGCGCATAAAAACGGTTGTTTCACTCGATCAGCAGTAGCGAAACATATTTATGAAACAGGTCACCCCATCACACTCTAAACTTAATAAAACTGATACACAATTCAAAACTCGACACCACTGAAGTCTTATACGACATGCGACAAGGTGAACAATGAGTAAACATGATATGTACCAATATATGTAAAACCTACCACAATCTACACCTTTGCCCTGCAAATACAAGAATTCAATAAACCATTATTCCTTTTCCTATCAAATAAAATCGTCAGAGGAATTCTTATATATATTTTAATATATATACTTGGCACATACACAAACATAGAAAATAATACATAGAAAGACACACAAAAAAAGGACACTCACAGTAT
>WURS02031940.1:0-11572 GCA_011762765.2 Rhinocypha anisoptera | reverse complement strand
AGGGTGTGTCCTATCCATCTTATTCTTCTTTTTCTTATTGTACCCCACAATGCCTTAGTTTCCTCCGCTCTTCTGTAAACTTCCTCGCTCCTAACTCTGTCCGTCCACTTGACTTTCAGCATTCTCCTCCAACACCATCTTTCGAAGGCTTCTATTCTTCTTTGGTCTTTTTTTCCAATTGTCCATGTTTCTGATCCATAGAGTGTCATGCTCCATAGATTTCATATTATGCTACATTTGGAAAGGTTTCAGTTGTCCAAGAAAATTCAGGTCTTTTATCACTTTTTTGTCAGTTTAATAAGTAAGAAATCATTACAAAGTGACTTGATTGAGCGATTTCAATATTTATTTAAGTCAGTAGAAGTCAAATTTATCTATATGTACTATACCAGAGTATATAATTTTATGTGACATTTGAGTAAATATTAATGGTTTTCCTAAAGTAATTTCTCCAATATGTATCTACTTTCAGACTGGAAACTTGAACAAAACCCAGTTTCTGGATATCTAACCCTTCTTCGTAACATTATCACCCGAAGTGCTCTTAATCAGGAGAATGTATTGAAGAACAATTCCATGGCCATAATAGGATATCTTTTAATCAAGGTACTAAAGTTTCTTTGACTATGCTGTTTATTTTGCATTCATTGTTATTTCATTCTTAAGTTATGAAATAAATAGTAATTTTTATCAGTAAGAATGACTTTCATGACCTTATGCTGTGTTTCCTGGTATGCCTTTTATTATGCTTATAAACTAATAACTATTTTGTGTCTGTGAACAGACAAAAGCAGAGCTGGTAGATGTTAATGTTTTAATGGCAGTACAACTCTTAGTAGAAATGTCACATGAAGGACATTCTACAAAAGGAAATCCAGGGAATCTATTACAAGCTATTCATCGGCATCTTCTATTTGACTTTCGTATTTGGTCCAGGTCACAGTTTCAAATACGAATTGGTGAGTCCTTTCCTATTACGTTATCTGAAGTAACTGTGAATTTATCTTTAGCTTCTCTTCTGTTATTCATTTCAAAGAGCAATGCCATTTATAGAAGCTCAGTGGAAAATATATTTTATCCTTTCATTTCATTTATTCTGCTGCTACTTGTACTAGTGTATTTCCAAATCAACAACTCATCTGGTACTTGGTGGAATTTAAATTTACATTAGAGCTTGATATGGGCCAGATAAACCATATCACTTTCCCCTAACCAGATTAGTTTGAATAATATGCTATGATTCTGGAATTTTTTTATCAGCATTAGACATGGTGTTGAGAGCTGTATTGATCAGAATATTCCTCTTTTCTGATATATTGTGCATAATGATAGACAAAAAGTAATGGACATTTAGAAATAAGTACAGAGAAAATTGAGAATTCATTGTCAATTTCTTTAAATCTCATCTAAGTATATAGACAAGATTGACTTTAAATCTTTGTTTAGCCGATATATGGTAAACTCTAAGTGATGCAAGAGAATGGTTAAAGATCACTTTAGGTGAGATAATGGTTGGACATCGTGAGGTGAATGGTTAAATGAGAGAATATTTAAAAGAATGAGAGAATGGTTAAACCTTAGGTGAGGTGAGAGAAAGTGAAATGTCTCACAATTTTTTTAAGCTGATTTTATGTTGGTACCTATTGCCTTGGCATATACTTTGATGATCTGGTACTTATCCTGCCCACAGTTATGGGTGGGTGACGTGAATTGGAAATATTGTAATAGGAATATGTATCTTGTAATATTTCCAATGTAGGTCATCTGCTCAAATATTATTACAATAACTACACACCACGTGTGATAAGTAATAATCATTTGAGTGTATACCAAAGGAATAGGTTCCAGCTTAAAATCAGCTAAAAAAAATTTGCATTTCATGCAATCTACGTATTTCAACTTTATCTTGCCTTACCCAGCATACCCTTCTCTCACCTTGTGCGATGTTTAACCATTCTCTTGCCTCGCTCAACATTTAATCATTTTCCTGCAAAGTGACAAAAATAAGTATTCCTATATAGTTTTGGTGGGCAGCATATTTGGCTAGTAGGTTTGTTTGCTTAGCGCTGAATCTAGAGGTGGGTGGTACCATAGGGCTCTTTTAGGAAAAGCAGAAACTGTAATTTTTCCAATTTTAATGAAAACACAGGGAAATTAACTTCTCTCCATGCCATATGCTGTAGGAATTAGGCAGTTTTCAGGTGCTCCATTATAACCATTCGGATAGGCCTTTAGCTTTATTACTGCATATTTATAATATGGTCTTCCTTGGGAAATATTCTTATGATGATGTGATGCTTACTTTTGGTTGCCGTAAAAAATTATTAATTCACAACAGATGAATTTGTTGTGATGTTTAACAGCACATTGATTCATGTAATGTGCTGGGTAGGAATGCTTTATTATGGCTCCATTCTTTTTACTGTTAATTAATGTGCCTTTGTCATTTGCTGGATCAATGATTATTCCCTCATGGCAGTTAATCTAATCATCATTGAAAAATTTACTTTACAATTAGGTAACTTTAATCATTTTCATTATTCTAGGTCATCTTCAGTATGTGTCTACTGTTGTGAAAGAAGATAGACGCTACTTTCGAAAGCATTATGGTGTACAGTTTCTTCTTGATGTTGTAAGAAGGCACTATAACTCTGAGAGTGTAGTGGACACTAGTGAGGATGGCGTACTGTTAAGTACGGAAGATCTTTCCACTGTGAGACGTGCCCTTCTTGGCCTAGTGAAGTATTTTGTGCAAAAGGATGTTAATGTGAGAGAGGTGTATTCCTTGATGGGATTTCTTGTATCTGTTCGTGATGAATCTCTGGTAAGTCATAGATAAGATTATATTTTACCCTATAAGATCCTTTTATGATTTTGGCACAATTTAAATATCCTTCCAAGTGAGCAAATCATATGTAATTGCTGAACTTACGGAGAAATTGTCAGTCTTGAAATAAAGATAAAATATGAGCAGTGTCTTTGTAGGTAAAAAGAAAATTTTAATGAGGTTGTAGGTTTTCTAAACTCTCCCCTGAAATCTTTATAAAACTTTCTGTTTAAACTTCTTGAACACATTCTGTATCTGGTATGGCAGATAGAATATGGAATGGATGATCCACAGTATGAAGCATCCTGATTAATTTGAGTTTTTTTTAAATCAAGTTATGAAACAGTTAAGTATTAAATGGAAATTGATGACCACTTTTAATATTTGTAACAATATGGTCCCAAGGGATTTTTGGCATACGATTCATAATTTTGTGAGTTTACTGTGGAGTGTTATAATTCAAACAAAACTGTTTGTGTTGATTATCATTAATGTCAAAAAGTCTGAATTGAGTTTCAGTAAGTCCTAATATCCAAATATCACCTTCTCTTTTCTGTCACATGCTTTAACTTACTGGGTTGCAAAGCCGGTGATTCGCCAGTCACTCAAAAATAGCCTTCTCTTACAGAGACAGCAATTCACCAATCTCGAATTTTTTTTCTATTTTTAGATTTATTTGAATCACAATTTATGTATATTTTTATTAATATGTTCATACAATGCTTTCTGTTGTTCTTGCACATATTTCTGTGGAAATAGAGTGCCATTTAGTCATATGTATATTCAGTTTGTGAAAGCATTAAACTAATGATATCTTTGAATCAACTTGTGCCATAATGAAAATACTCATCCAGCACTTCACTAGCATTACAACTCTTCTCATCCATGGTTGCTTTTCTGATATATTGTAGCTAATGGCAATTCCATTCTGGCAACATAATACTTACATGCCTTCTTACTAACCAGTTATTTGACCCGAAATGTCACTGTCGAAAGAAAAATTTGCAGCTAAGCAAAATATAGCATGTAAACTATTGGTACCATAATGCGAATACTTCTTCATGTCACTATTTGTATCACTATGGCATCAATGTAAATAAATTATAATAAAACTAGAATTTTAGAATCAAATTCTGGCCCAAAGAAGATATCAGATTGTTCATAACCTCTGTGTCTAAAAAATATAATTTGGGTAAAATGCTACTGATAGTCAAATATCCTTCAGAATGATGCCATGTATGAATCTCAATATCTGAGGAACTATTCACTGTAATTCATTGAAATAAAAAAAATAACAATGTTTAATTTATTGTTAGAAAATCAGAAACAATACTAGTAAAGAAAAATTGTTTAACTAATAATTAAAATAATAAATTTGTACTCTTCTAATATTTTTATTATTATTGTTTATAAAAATTACACAACTTTCTGACTTTTGAAAATCAGTGAAAATACATCAAGCATTAACTGTGCCAATTTTCATTTATATCCGAAATGATTATTATGAAATATAAAATATTTTTGAAAGATTACTTACTAAAAATAAATGGTTTTTTTGGAGGATAGGTTTGAGAAAAAATCAATATGTACCACTGAGTTTAGCAGGAATATATTTTTTCTCAATATATTCTTAGAAGATTTATTTGGTTAATAATTAAATGGTTGAGTTAACAAAATAGACCGTAAATTGTGTTTTTCTTTGATTTGAGGTGTTAAATGACCATAACAAATAGTAAATGCATAGATTTACTTTAATAATGATGTTTATTTTCAAATCCATGTTTTTTTAATTTTGAATGATTATTCACCTTCCTACATGTTTATAGGTGTCTGACTGCCTGGATATGCTGATATCAGTTTTGGGAAACAAAAGATGTAGAGACCAAATCTTTCTGCTTCTTTATGAGAGACATTCAGCTGACATTTTATATGGCCTTATTGTGGACAAACTTTATACCATGGAGCTTAAACAGAAAGTTCTTAGAGTAAGAAATTTTACTTAATAATAATTTGACTACCATGTACTTATCTTTTGTCTTGGTATTATATGTGCTGATATTATCTTTTCATGTGATTATTTAACAAAATATTTTGGCAACTACCTACCCTTTTAGTTCTTTTAAAAAATAGTCTACTTTTGATGTATATGAAGTATTATCTGTTCAATTTTTGTTATTATTATGAAGTCATCTTACTATGGGTTTCCAAAGATGTAGCATTTTGAATCTAAGATCATAATATTCCTTTCTAGATTCTTTAGCCTCTTTATTTTGGTACTGAGAATGCAATAATGCAATAGCTAACCAAAGAATGCAAAGATTTTCAACTCTACGTAATTGTAATTGAAAAGACTTCTTAATCTTCCTGCATGTATATATTCTTTTAAAGTGTTTATATAATTCATACAACCCATATCAATCTCTTTCTCAGCTATTGTCAGTGCTCCTTAGAACTGATAGAGTTCGAGAGAGAAACAAGCGACTTCTCCGTCTTCAAGATGTGGGACCAAATCATGGCAACTCATCCACAATTGGTTTATACCCTGGCCTAATAAGTCTTTGGCAAGATCAAGGCTCTTTTAATCCGTCCATGGAGGTTGTCATGATGCTACTCGATCAGATGCTTTCTATAGGTTGGTATATGTGCTGAGCATGTTGAAGTACCAGAAACACAACTAAGACTTCAGCAATTTCCACCGATATATCTTACTTCAATCTTAAAATCCAATATGAAATGTTTGACTTCAAGAAAACAAAAAACATTTTCTAGTTCCACATAAAAACTTTAATGCCGACCTAGGTTTCGACGCGTCGCGCCATCATCAGGTGTACATTACAGAAAATTCTAGCCTTAAATACATCAATTGGTCGTGCCAAATAAACCATCATGTGGAAAGAGCAGCGTTATTTTCTTTACACCTTGTATAAAGCTCTAAGGGTCATTGGAACACATAAGCCCTTCCACCACGTCAAGGTCGTAGTCCATGGGGAGGGCTAACTAAATTAAGGGCAAAAATAACCTACCATAAAAATATATAACTTTTCTATGCCATACCAACCTGCGTATTGTAAATATTGCCTATTGAAAATAATGGACAATAAAAATAACAAAACATTATGCATACATTTTAACTGACGTTAGCGCAAGGAATATTTACATTATCGATTTTTTGGGTTATCATTTAATAACAGTGATTAACTCGACTGTGGTGAAGAATTCATTTAGTAATATTGAAATTATTTTAAATAACTGTAAATAAACACTAAGTTATACTATTATATTTACTTACCATTTCCAGCTATGAGATTTTACGGGCGTAGCATAATTTAAAATAAGAAGCAGCGTTAAAAAAACAGTAAACCGCAAGTTTAATGGAGTCCTCATTTTATGCAACATAAATACCAAGTCCTGCATTATTTTTTAAAGTACTTGGATCAGTACATTTTTTCAGTACTACCCTCAAACTTCCAAATGTTAACATGACAATATACCTATAAAACGAAAAATTAACTTTATAAAATAAAAGTACAAATATACGAAACGTATTTCACTCACTTTAAAAAAGGTGACATAACATAATCGTTACGTTAAAACTTGGTATTTTGTAGTTAATGTGATAATACTTCACCTTTATTTTCAGATTTAAAATGCACTACACAAAATTGTTTACCATAATATTTTCTTAGCAACCATTGCCATCAGTAGTGACAACAGTGTTTATAGGATAAACAAAGAGAATAAGACACATATTGAATAGAAAAAAGAGTAAATGAATAAATAAAATGCGTAAATGTCCTGGAGTAGTCATTAGGTAGGCTATTCTCAAAGTAGATTTATTTTATAGGAGAGTATAGGATATGGACAATGAATACTATATCAGTCATCAAGGGAACGCACAAATAATACTTATTACAACATAGCGTTTACCTGGGATCCCGGGTGAGGGAAATTTTTTTCTCCTCTATAATATCAGTGGGTTTCCATTATACAAAACCCATTTTGTGTTCGACATTTTATGTATTACTCTATACTCTACATATTACCTAGTATTGATCATATGTTCTCGCCATGTGGCGGTAAGAAATGTATGAATGAGTGTTTTTATGTATGTATATATGTATAAATATATATATATATATATCTTATGGAAGATATAATTATACATCTTCACTAAAAGCCGTTTAGGGAATCAGCACACCGGTGTTCTTGTGTTTGTCCGTCATGTGTGGTCAGCCGGGTGCAAACGTGTTTGTAGGTTATTGTGTGTGTGTATGGAAAGGGAATGGGAATGAATAAAAAAAGGAAGGGGTCGCGTCGGCCGCTAGCTAGAGTCAACCCATCCTTGGATCCCCCACCACTCTCTGCGAAGAGGTAGTGGGAGGGGGCTAGACGTCATTAAAAGATGGTTAAAGGTCTCATCATTTTTTTTCGAGGGAGCGGCAGCGGCATGGGGGCAGCGGTAACGTGGCGAGAGGACACTCACACGCGTTACGGGAGACATGGAGAGAGATGAAGAGAAAGAGAAATAGACTGAAGAAAAGAAAGAAAAATTGAAAGAGGAGAGAGAGAAAGATGGAGAGAGGGAAATGAAGACAGAAATAGAGAAAGAAACGGAGAGAGAGAGAGTTGGATAGATAATGAGAAATATGGGGATAAAGAGAAATGGTGAGATAGAGAGAGAAACGGAGAGCGAAAGATATGGAAAGTGACAATGGGGGAGAGATTGAGAGAAATATGGAGGATGAGAATTGGACGAATAGAGATGGAGACTGAGAGGTGGAGAGAGAGAGAGAGAGAGAGAGAAATTCAAAGAGGAATGAAGATGGAGAAATATAGAGAGAAAGCCGGAAAGAGTGATAGAAAGAAAGAGAGTGAGATGGAGTGACTGAGAAAGTGAGTTAGAGAGATAGATGAGGTGGGAGAGGTATGTAGGGAGAGAAGGAGGTGGAGTGATGGAGAGAGACATGCAGGGAGAGCGAGATGGAGAGAGAGAGTGAGTGAGTGAGAGCGAGAGAGAGATGAAGAAGGGAGGAGAAAGAGTTAGGTGTGTGACCGAGTGTGGGGAAGGGGAGGGGGAGGGAGGGAGAGAGAGAGAGAGTAGTGGAGGAGGCTGGAGTAGAATGTAGGGTGGAGTGTTGGAAGTGGATCGGGGTCTAGAAACCCTAAGGGCCCCAAGTCGCATGTCTCGAGGGTCACAAGAACGAGTAAAGGAGGTGGGGCGGGGGAGAGAGAAGGGAGAGGATGAAGAAAAAAAGAGATTTCGAAAAAAATTTTCTTTCCATCTTTTTCCAAATCAGGGATGGGAAGAGTAATGAAGAAAATTTCTGCGAACGCGGAGCGAGGGTTCAAGGGACAGATGGAAAGTAGGATGCGAGGGGTAGTGGGGTGGGGAAGTTAGGGCACTCTCTCTCTCTCTGTGCGCCTGTGGTACTTTCTTCTTTCTCTCCCTCACCGCCCTCCCCCTTTCGGGAGATATAGAGAGGAGGAGGGGGAGGGAGGAGACGTCGAAAGGAGGGAGGGGATTGAGGAGAGGGAGAAGATAAATGCGGAAGGAGAGAGAGAGAGAGGGGGGGGGACGATGAGAAAAGGTGGGGTGGCGTCGAGATGATGTTTTTTGAGGCATCGATCGACAGAGGGAGATACGAACACACGCACCACACACACACTAGGTCCATGCAAAGTCGCACTGCTTCATTAATTCCCTGTGCGAAATTTTTTAGTGTTACATGGAATTATTCGGTTGCCCGAGACTCACGAAGCGATCCAGAAAACGGAATGTGTTACTGTTTAATTCGATTCGAGTATTTATTTATTTATTGTATTTATTTATTTTTCAATCGCCCACAAACAGCACTCATAATAGGCCAATTACAGTGGACACTATAGCATTTTTAATAACAAGGACGAAACACACATCCATATCCTAGGTGGAGATTGAAAAATCCACCTAGTCGGGATTCGAACCCGCGTCCTACGGGTTGGCAGAAGAGGACGTTACCCCGCCGTCACAGAGGCCGGCGATTAATATTAGGCCCTTTGATTTAGGCACTTAGTTTATTAGGCACTTAGATTTAGAAATAATTGGAAGTGGATGAGAATAGTTTAGGCCCAGATATATATTAAATATGGAGATTGGAAGGGCACATGAGGTTTATGACAAGGAATAAGGCAGCGGTGGTGGATAATATATACCAGCAGGAAATATTCGACAGTACAGGAGGAACATACTCACGGGATTAGAAAATCTAGTAACGAAGAAGTTCCGTGGGCTAATTAGAGGAATGTAGGTTGAAGGAATGCAGCTGGATGATTTAGTTATGTCGATATTAATATGTCGAAATTAAGCTGAGTGTGAGGACTATAGCACAAATAGTTTGGACGCGCAATTATCGAATGCAGTTCTAAGAATCGTCAGCAAAGGACTGATGAAGAGTGAAGGGATACCCATGTGAACATCAGTTCGGCTTTAGTAGAGGTAGAGAGGGTCTGGTAATGCGATAGCTGTAAGGAGGACATTGATCGAACGGATTAAAGAATATAATCAAGATGTTCTCGTCTGCTTTATAGACTTTGAGAAAGCATTCGACAAATTAGAGTGGCCGACACTATGGAAGAGTTGCAAAGAAATTGGAGTGGATTGGAAGGGTAGGCGCCTCATCGGAAACCTTTGTATGGCTCAGGCCGCGCAAGTAAGGGTGGAAGATGGAGAGTCTCTATGGACACAGTTAGGCTCGGAAGTAAGACAAGGATGTCCGCCGACACCTGTGTTTATTATCAATAAATGAAATGAGATTTTCGAGAAGTAGGAAAGCTAAGCTAACTATCACACCAGAAGGACATATATTATACGAGGGACTGCATTAGAAAAAAAAAACATTTGCGAAAAAGGAGTTTATGAGACTTACCTTGATGAAAAAATTGAATAAAAGATTTGTTTAATCCTTTTAAGAAGCATATCATTATACGGATACGAAAATTAGCCCATGAGGAAGGATGCTCAACCGAAATTGGAGGCTTTTTATATGTGGGTTTGGCGAAGGATAAAGAAGGCGTCGTAGACGGATAAAAACACTAATGAATAAGTGCTAAAAATGGTAGGGTAGGAGAGGCTATTGTCGAGTGAAATCCAAGGGAGGCAGAAAAAGTCGATGGAAGGGGTACTAAGAGGAAATGGGCAGTTGAAGGCTTTAATGGAGGGAAACGCATTATTAGGCAAGCGTGGTAGAGATAGGAAGCTTAGTGATTTTAATAGAATGATAGGTGGCAGGAAGTATTACGGATTTGAAGAGCTATTAATTTAAGATTGAGCTGGGAAATCTAACCAAAGGTTGAAAAAATCCAACCTTAACCGGTGGATCGCCCTACAATCAAATTACTATCCGAAACCCGTCGCATCTCGTCCATTAACAACATGATCGAGGATCACCTTTCGGCCCAGGACGCATTCATCTCCGCATCGCCATGGACGAGTGTAGCAGGTCATGGTAGTTTAGGCATTTATTGTTTCCGGCAACCGGTGTCAACACGTCGTCGTTTTTTGTGCAATCAGAACACTTTTATTCATAGCTTCCTCTGAAATTCCCGCCCGCTGTATAGGTGCTCAGATAATTAAGCTACAGAAGAATAATAGTATTTTAACTGCGAAAACATCGGGGTTATTAGTCCCAAACCCTTAGATTGAATAAATAATTATTTAATTTATATATATATAACTTTCATTTGTTTCAATTTTAGGTAACCACCTTCAAGAGAAGTAGTGACATGCATAAATGATATCCATTTCAAAACTCCCTTTCCTCTGTTTGTATATTTTACATGCAATATATTTGGTCTTGATTTATATTTATCCATAGTTGAAATAAAAAACTTATCGTACTCTTCCATAAAATTTATTATGTTGTAAGACGCGTTTCACCATATTATGGCATCGTCAGGTTCGTACCAAATAATAAATCCTGTGTAAATTACAATATTATTTTGTTTAAAATGCGGGTATCCATGGCTTCCACGTTACGAAGCCTGTGCTCGTAAATTTTTATTTGTATTTATTTACTTATTCATTTATAGAGCAAATCTATTATAAATTCAACTTCAATTATAAAAATAGGAAATTTTGCTAAATTTAATTATCATTTAAAAATATTTATAAAACAATATGGTCTTACAAATGAAAATGCAAGACACTTGTGAGTAATATTATTCGGTGGGTACACGACCCCAGCAACCTTAAGGCCTTTTATATAATACAAGAATCGTAACTGCGGTTCCCTTAAAGACCATCGATGTGTCTGCTTTATATACGCATGCATTATGTATCATAGACAAATATATAACGTCACGATACTCGGTTTCAGATCGGACAGCGAGAAAAAAATTCGGATATCCAATTCGTTCTCGGGAAAAGCTGCAGCTCTTTTTCCCTCGTGTCTGAGGAGGGGAAGGTGGTAGGATGAAACTTGGCGAGGGGGAGTCGTGGAATGGAGGTTTGTGGGACGGTATTGGCGGCGGGGAAGGGGAGGACGAAGGCGTAAAGGGTGGAGAAGGGGAAGGGTGTGGTGAGGATCATTTAATAGAGGAGACTCTTTGAACCGGAAGGGGCGGGGGCGAATTTGTTTTAGGGTGTTTGTGTGTGTGTGTGTGTGTGTGCGTGCGTTCCTGCAGTCGACGATGAAAGAGAGTGACCCTGGTCAAGGCGTCGGCGGCGGACCATTCATTCGGAGCGCGGGTGGGGAGGGCAGGAGGGGC
>WURS02031939.1:0-26852 GCA_011762765.2 Rhinocypha anisoptera | reverse complement strand
TACTTTGAAGGAAACCCAGACATGTTACTTCTAAATAAGGTACATTTTGTTTTATGACGTCAGTCCACGTATTTTTTTGAACAGACCTTGTATTCATGTGTGGGTCCAAGACAAATATATACTACAAATGTACTAAAAAATCAAGCTTTTTAGGACCATGCATGGGGTCAAAGAAACCAATAAAAAATCTAGTAAAAGAATGACAATACTCACTTTGTGGATAGGCTGGGCTCCCAATACGTAGCCCTGATGTATATTCCCTGGAGGTTGTGTAATACTTGCATCATCTGTTCGTGAGTCGCTGAAAGGCCACTAGGAAGAACGAAGTTGCCTTCAGAGAGGTCAAGGGTGCCCCTATAACTTTCATCTCCAGGTGGTGACTCCTCAGAGAAGTGGATCAGATATATGTCAGCCCCATGCAAGATGACATCAGCCCCACTCACTGCGTTACCTTAAAAATGCAAGGGAGGCAGAAGCAAGATTAAATTCCACTAATAAATTAGCAAGTGACTACTAGAAAATGATAACATTTTTTAACTGAACAAGGCAGTAAACATCATTTGATGTGATGAAATGATACTTCAGTTGGCTTGGAATATGCTTACCCAAAGGACCAGGTGAAAATGTGACGGTGAAATTCAAAGCTCCACCATATGAGGTAATCCTATTTCCTAAATATGCAGCAGGGGCTACAAAATAAGCCACCTTATCAAACAACTCCACTGGGGTTAGGTCAGCAAACACAACCCCATCAGTTATTTCAGGAAGGGTGTTAATGGGTTCCACTGTAACCTGGGAAGTACTGCCACCTGCACCAACGTCAACAGATGCCAAATACCAGTCTTCCATCCGAGATACCTGTAATAATATGAAAATACAAAGGGATTTAGAATAAAAATAACTGGTATTGAGATGAACATGAAAATTTAACAAAATAATGTATTTTCTGATTCAACTAATGGTGGTGAATCGCTCTTCCAGATTTTGAAAGAACAATGGCTTGATGGAGAAACTCCAGCAATTAAAAAACAATAATGTTAATGGCCACAAAATCCAAAGCAAAATCCATGAGCAAAATTTCAGAACCCCTAGACTGCGGGATACATTGATTAACGTTTTGCCATGCGACTGGGGAGAATAAGTTCACGTACATATGACTGCCTCCTTCGCACTCTCCCTAGACCATCTCCAAATTTTATGGCCCGTCCTTTCCAAATAGGTTTGAATGGTCACACTTTCCTATTGTTTCGGAATAGGGTGCCCTATTGTAGTCTCATTTATGACGGTTCACGACCCTCGGGTGAGTTTGACAAATGCATTCCATCCACCAAGATTTGGAAAATTGTTTCTGACCCACCCTCATCATTTCCCTTAGTTGCCATAGAGTTTCAGTAAAATGCTGGTTACAAATTAATGGATTTACATACTGTTTGGTGTCGAATTAATAAGAAATTAACAAGGAAAATAAACAGGGAATTCTTTTTTCGATATATTCCTGAGTGAAATATTTTGACATTAGTCAATCACATCTCCAGTACCCCTTGGAGGGAACTGGGCTAAGCGGTCAATAAGGGTCATCTCAGGTTGGCCACCTAACAAACCTTTGTTGGAAATAGAAGGAAAGAGTGCCGCAGTTACTTTTCTCCTGCACAGAATCATCACAAAGAAACAAGGCTCCCCAAGCTGAGGGGTCAAATAAAAACATAAGTAAGACAAGGAGACTGCCTCTCTCTATTGCTCTTCAATTTCATCCTGGAAAAAGTGATCCAAGAATAGCAAATACCGAAGCTGCATCTATAAATTAATCCACCAATTAAATTATGAGGAATTAACTTTAGAACAAACACTGCCTTGCCTTTTTCAAATGAGTGGTGTAAATTTTATGGGCTCAGGCACAGTATTTATGAGGAAAGTGTTAGGCCAAAAGGCTATATTATGTACATTTCTTTGGTGCATGTCACATGTGAGCACCACCCAAAAAGAGAAAAATTCAAGCATACATGAAGACTACAGAACTCTTTAAGTCTAATTTTGTTCAAAGCAAAGGTAGTTCAATGAATCATAAAGAAAATTATGAAGAGCGGGGTGAACGAGTATCTGTGTGAGAATCAGTTTGGATTTAGGGAAAGAATAGGCAGACATGATTCCATCAAGGTAATTAGGACACGCAGAGAAAGGAATATAGATTTTAGCCAGGATTTTTTTGCATGTTTCATGGTTTTTCAGAAGGCTTTTCAGAGAGTAGATTAGGGAAAGTTAATGGTAGCTTAGCAAAGGTACATGCAGACTGGATTTATGTCTCACAGAATATGACCAAGGATAGCAGAGAGAGAAATGTGATGGGTGATGTAACAATGTTGACTTAGATTGGGGTGTCACCACTTTCAGTTCCTGGTATCCTCTCTAGTGTCTAACAACGTATCCAAGATTTAGTCCTCTTAATAAGACTATAATCTATAATTGATTCTTGCCCTCTTCATATGTTTGCTGTACTTTGTCATCAAAGAATGTAGTTGCTATCCAAAATTCATTTTCTCCACATTTTCATTTGTCACTTCTTCATTGAATTGCTCTTTTATCCTTGGTAATATAAGGTTGCCAACTTGTTCATTGAAATCACCCATTATTGTAGACATTACTTACATACACTATCTAGTGCTTCCAAAAGTATGTGACAGAATCCTTCTCTCTCATGCTAAAATTATTATTTACTGGCATATAAATAGAGATCATATACCAATTCTTTTTTTAGTGTGTTGAAATGCTATTTCTGAAACTTGTCTTCAAAAACTTTGACTACCTAAACTGACTTACCCTCACTGAACTGACCATAACCAAGTCCACTGAAAGTCTCCTCATAAAATCTGTCTCAGCATGAATCAGCTACATGTGATTGTTTAGGGACTTTTTTTCATACTGTAATTGGTATAAGAATACTTCTAGAATACCAGCGAGAACTGACTTTGCAGAGGGAAG
Organism: Rhinocypha anisoptera; assembly: GCA_011762765.2. Taxonomy (NCBI): domain Eukaryota; kingdom Metazoa; phylum Arthropoda; class Insecta; order Odonata; family Chlorocyphidae; genus Rhinocypha; species Rhinocypha anisoptera. The sequence goes on along the minus strand of WURS02031939.1, from coordinate 23,876 downwards.
TACACTGTTTGTCTTCTTTTTATGTCCTTATTGACTAAATCAAACTACCCAGGCTACAAAGTGACCTTAGTGTGGTACATCGCCATTTGGTGGCATTGCATCTAACACATCAACTGTTACCCATCGTGAGGTATTCCTAGTCGAGCAGTCAGAGAAAGAGAGCACTGCTGTGAGAGGTCTATACTCATCTTTCGCCAAACTAAGGCTACTGTGATTTCATTTTCTGGTTGTAAGAGTATGTATTTTGCTTTATTTATTGTATTATGCTGTATTTGCCAATAAGTTATATCAACACTTGTTGTGTGTATTAAAGAGTGATAACTAGAAGATTGCTGTTTGAATTTTCTCGTAATTGTAGTACTTGCTCCTTGATTTAATTGATCACATTTTTGAGGTAAAGTTGTTTTATATCATCTTTCGATCTCACAGTCGATTAAAAAACACTGTGAACTACACTCCATCAAAACAGTGTTTTTAGAATCATTAGTAAAAACAAAAGCTTAATACACAGAAATTTCCCTTTCCCATAATGTTTATCCAAATAAATGAAATTATTTACTTACATAAGACCTGTACAGAGATGAACTTGAGCAGACACTTGTTCTTCCAAAGCAAAAGCATTTGGTGCAGCCATCTGGGTTCTTCTCCTGAATGTTGAAGGTTCCTTCTTTGCAAATATCACAAGCTAGTCCATTCACATTATTTTTGCAGAAACATTCAGCAGAATGCTGTGAAAATAAGAAGGTCAAATAGGTTGTAAAGATATTAATCATCAGAGTATGACAGCACATAAATATTATTAATGTTGATACCAAGGAAGAAAAGGCATATTATAATTTAGTTGGACGTTTTTACTTATACATTTGCCCTCTTCAAGCCAGGCTGTATAATATCACCTCCTTTGTACAAATTGGAAAAAATTTACATGGGAAGCTAAAATATGATGATTAATTGCTCAAAACACTTGTTTGTTCCAATGTTGTAAAGTTGAAAAAATAACGAGTACCATAAATGAATTACCGGTAAATCACATCAAATACATCACTTGTATTGAAAAATGCTGTTTCTATGAAGAATTTTAAAATATTTTGCTACAACTCAAAAAGCATTATATTAATTATAACTTGTTTTTTTTAAGCAACATAGGATTGAGAGTAGATACTACTGAGCACTTTATGGATTCAGTCTTTAAAATCCAGAAGTAATTCTTACTTTTTACTTGTTATGGTATACCTGCTAAATATGATGTCAAATCTGATTTTTTTCTGAATCTTAGTTATACTTTTAGAGGTATCAGTATCAGAACTCAGTAGTTAATAAAAATAGCAAAAGCTTCTCCATTGTAGAGCTCCTTCAAGTTTTTGGGCAATTTGATATTCCATTTCAATATTTAAAGAGATATCCCAGCTCTGTCAACAATGTCAATACCCTTTATCCTCAGTTAGCTAACTGTGCTTCCCCTAGAAATTTGAAATCCATTATATTTTACAGGTATGTCACATGGGCTGTATTGAAATAAATATTAGCATATTCCTCAAATTTCAAATTGCATGAAAATATGAAATTTTTAACAAGTACCTTCAAATGTTATTCATACCTGAAAATGCTCAGGAGCCCATTTGAATTACCTAAGCAGGAAATATTCCCTTGGTACTAAAACATAAAGCCATCTTGTGGTAAAAATCATAAATAAATGAAAAATTTATTTTTCAGCTTAAGTTTGATATTTTAATGTATCACTGCTCAGTTTGCACACCCAAAAATAGTAACCCTTGAATAATTGCCCCCACCTGATCACATATCTCTGGTGTGGTACCCCTTAGGTCACAGCTGCAGAGTTCACAGAAAGGGAATGAGGAGAAACCTGCTAGACAGCTGTCACATGTCCGACCAACAACATTCTCTTTGCACCTGGAGTTGAGAAGATTTTAATAACTTTAACCATATACAGTGTTCATGAAACCAGCAAAGAAATATTTTTCGAAAAAGGGTGCAAAATATTGTTAGTCTGTTTCTGGATAAACTTACTTGCATAGCCCTGTGAGCAAATCACACTGCAAATTTCCTCTCTCAACTCCAAGGGGATTGCAATTGCACTCTTCACAGCCAATTATCTGGTCATATCCATATGTGAAAGGGACACACTGATCACAGTTTCTTCCTGTTACTCTTGGGGGGCATATACAGGAGCCTGCATTGAATTAAAATAAATATTTGTCTTCAATGATTTTTGGTAGAGTTTTGTAGAAATTAATCTCAATGGAGCAACAAATGTATAACAAAAGTTTCTATAATATAAAATAATAAGTCCAAAAATAGGTCATACACATTACACATTTGCATTTGACCCTAAGCATGATCTGAACAATGCTTCATTTATATATGCACTGGAAAATCTTCGTAAATATTTAATAGTATATGGTTGTACAAGGTCATTTTCATTATAAACTAGTACTCTTTGGAGATTTTTCACCTGTAAAACATTGGGTTTGATCAAAGCTTTTATCCAAGTTTCACAAAAATATAAGCAGTTTAATTTGTTTTATAAGCATAAATTTTGCACAAAAAATAAATATTTCCTGATGGTATCTACAGTTTGGAAGGACTTCTGAACTGAAGACACCAGCAGGATGGTCAGAGAAGATAGCCATCAATAGACAATGAAATGTAGAAGGAATCTTTAAGTCAGGATTTCACATTTTGAAATTCCACAAAAATGTAAGAACCAACTTGACCACTTTACAAGACCAATGTGAAACTGTTACTGGTAAAACAAATAACTTGTGAAAAGGCTTTTTAATAAAAACTGTGGAAATAACTTCTTGAGAAATGTTTTTCACATGGTAGATGAATTATATAAATACTTGACAAATGACCAAGAAAATCAAATTAATTTGTATAATCATCACAAACTTAATATAAAAAAACAAGTCGGGAAATTTTCTTATCAAGTTTCTTTAGGAATGTTTGTACTGTGTAATATGCATGTAATTCTGTATTTGTTTCTATTCTGTTTTTGAATGGCTCCTGACCTTTGTAACATTTTACATGGACAAATTTTATAGAAATAAATACAATTACTACATAATAAATACATGAGTACCTGTTTCTGGATCACAGACAGCTGTGGATGGACAACTGCATGGTCTGCAATCTGGGAATCCAAAGTATCCAGTCTTGCAGTGCTCACATCGCCTTCCAATCACATTGGGCTTACAGGGACACTGGCCACCAAATTTTTCACATTCAAAGCTTAAAGACCCCTCTATATCACAGTGACAAGGCAGAGCTCCATTGTTGTAATCCGATGTTATAGAGAACACTGCATCTTTGCAGAAACCTGAAATGATGACAATGGTTAAAAAAGTTTGATAATATGCATACTCGTAATATAATATATTATTTATCATAATAAAGTAGCTCATTCAAAATCATCAAGATCATAATTTTGTAATAATGTATTGGAGCAATAAATACCTATAGATATTTTATATTTATTTATGAATAAATAATTTCAGCTTTGAAATTAATCAAAACTAAAGGTAATTGAGGAAAAAAATTTGGGCAGTTTCCTTGATTTAATGGTGTTGATGATGATTATCTTAAGAAATTAAAAACAGAACTCTTACCAAATGATTAATTTCCAGTTATTAGGTATAATATTTATAATATATTTATCCTAACATCTTGATATAAACTATCACTGTGACTTTTAATATTACACATAAATGACGATGGTAATCAAGGGTAATCTCCTGGGTAAGGTAGGTTTTTGATACCCTTAGATTAGATTGGATCGTAATATCTAACTTTAATACCTCAATACATAAATAACTCATTATGAAATTATCTGGAACAAATTTTATTCAGATGAAATTTTTTTTCATTCTCAGAGATTAAGATGTATTTTATTTATTTTTCAGTTGCCCACACAAAGCACTAAGTCAATTACGGCAGTACAATATAACAATGAAAATAAAAAGGATGTTACATATAAATTCATGCCCTAGATGGAGAATGAAAAAACACCTAGCCAGGATTCGAGCCCAGGACCTCCGGGGATTGGTAGACAAGAACGTTACCCCACCATTACCGAGCCCAACAGAAATTTATTTAAATTTTGGCTTGGAATTAGTGACACCATTAATTAAAGGTCATATGGGGGGGTATTACCTCAGTGGATTGAAAGTATATCCACTGATAGAGGGCAGCTTGCCATCTAAACTTTGCCTACACACATCTGCATTTACTATTTTTGATGATTTCTTATTAATTTAATATCGTACAGAAAATACCTTTTTTATGACCATGAGAAAAATAACATTAATGCATTTGAGGGACGTTTTGGAAAGAATCTCATGAAACTCAGCCGCAATCATAAACCATACCTGGGACACATGACCCATATCTGATGTCTCAAGAAAGGACTATACTGGAAAAATAAGAAATTGTGACCATTTGAACCTTGATTAGAAAGGTTGAACAAAAAAATTTGGAGGAGGACTAGAGAGGGAAGAAAAGAGATCGTCAAAGTTTGTCTGAATAATGTTTTCCCAACATCTGTTTGGAGAATACTAGCAAAATGTTACTGGTTCTAAGGGGTTAAAAACAGGGAATGGTATTATGTATTAAATGCTCGCATTTAGTCATTGAAATGCTCCTTTTAAATTCTACTGTAGGGAAATTCTTTCTCGGGCATTATCAAAGCAATCATAAGACCAACTTAACAAAAAAACAAAAGAATGCCAGCACATTGTGCCCTTTATGTAAAATTCATCCGAAATCATTAAATTTCTGACTGATTTTTCATTATTTCATAATGATTTTTTTCCATGACTAAAATGATTCATAATTTCCACATTGGTGGAGAAGTAGATTTTGAATGTATCTATGAGAAGTATAGTGAGATTCAATATTATTCAGAATCAATAACAAGACAATTGTCAAGCACAAACCTTTGACCCTGTTGTCCATATGGAACTCATTCTTTCCACACTGTTTCAAGAACAATCCTGTTTGATCTAACTGATCTTCATGCAAAACATTATCAGTAAACTGTTCAGATGGTATCACAATCACGTAATCAAGCCATACTGTTTTATGATTGGGTTCCTGAAAAAAAAATATTTTTCACTATAAATGGGACGAATAGTAGTTTTCTTCAAATAAAATATTGAATTCATATTACAATATTGACCGTATATTTAATATTCAAGTACAAGAATTGCTAATATTTTTTGATATTATTCTACTAAATTATTTGTTATCTGTTTAAGTAAAAATTTATAACTAAAAATCAATTTGAAAATGTTAACCATTTTATTTGAAATTTTCAATTTACCAATTATATAATCAGATCAATAACTTTTAATGCATCAAATTAAATAATAGGCATTGTGTTATTTATTCTATATTAATGATGAAAATATATAGGAGAGTTTATTATTCTTTACGAGAGACTTTAATTCATAAATGAAGCTCATGCTGAGCAACAACCATCTTGAAATCCATGGGTATTTCTCTTCTTGTATATATACTGCATATCATGTAAAAAAGCTCATCCAATATCTGTTTTCCAGCATTTTTCAATAATCCTGATGGCACATATTTCGTCAATCACTGATGCCGGTGCCTTATTTGACCATAGATCCTTAAAGACATACAAATTCTATCTTGAGTCTGGGGATTCCTTTCTCTTTGAAATCACCCTTGTCATCATCTTTAGCATTTGCCATCTATTTTTTTTCTGCTATCAAATTTCCCTAGATATTCTTTCCATCTATTCACCTTATCCTTTCCTTGAATAAGAATTATCCCTTTCCTCTCATAGATAGAATTTACTTTTGCTCTATTTTCACTGAAGTGGCTTCCCACAGTTCTTTATGCTGGATCAACCTAACCTTTTCTGAGGATATGCTTCTTTTCTCAGATGTTTCATTCAGTCTTCCCTAGATAATGGCAGTTATACCAATTTAATGGCAACGGAAACTGTAATATAACTTTGACACACTGTAATATGAAACATGTAAAGTACTGGTCAAATACTTTGTACAAAAAAATATACCAATCAATTCATGCCCATTTACACTTAACCAAAGGAATTTTTCAAAATAATTTTTAAATTTTAAGAACAAGATTGATATAACCTTGGAATATTCTGTCTTTTTTCATCCCAAGTAAAAGATTTTAATGGGTCATCTATAAATTGGTTCCTTTCACCTTTTCTAAACTGTTATCTAAGAAATAGGTTAAAAAAATTGCAATTTCCACTTTTTAAAAACTTCTTTATTCAGACATGTTTTGGTGCACTACAACATTATCAAGTCTTGATAATGGTGTAGTGCACCGAAACATGTTGGAATAAAGAAAAAGGTTTTTTTAAGTGGAAATTGTAAATTTTTTAACCTATTTCTTAGATTATGGATCGTTTCCACTACATCTCACCTGACTCTATAATGTTTAAACTGTTATACTTCATCATGGATCTCATCTTTCTGTGTTTTCGGCATAATTTTCTAAAACCCTTAGCTAGTTACATCTTGCATACCTTGAATGTGAGAAGAAAGTTCTCCATTAGTTCAAAATGAATATCTCCATTTGGCTCCTGCACTATGGACCGACAACCAGATGATGATGGACAATGCTGGACAGGAAGAATCGCTTCATAGATTTGACCATTTTGTACCAGCACATTAACATCAAACTCTTAAAAGAAAATTGGAAACAAAATTCATTAGATATTGATTGATAACCGTACTACATACTTCGTCTTTATATATTTGAAAGCCTTCACTCACAGAGGGGGACATTTCAAAGGAACTTCATAAGTCATCAATTGTCATAGTCATATTACATGCCATTACATGTGAGAATGATATAGATAAGTTATAAGTTCTTTAAACTATTGGCTTACAAAGATGGTGATTGGCCAGCTGCTCTAAAAAGGCCTTAGATTACAAAGATGGCAATTAGCCTGCCTTGAAATTTATTTATTTTTATCTATTTTTGAAAAACAAACTACCTATATATTTATTATTGTGCTCATATAGTGTTTTTTGTTTTCCTTGCACATTTCCAGGCAAAGAGTAAGTCATTTAGTCATATGTTTTTCAGTTTACAGAATCATCACACCGTTTGCCAGACCATGCCAATTGATGAGATTCACAAGCAGGAATTTGAGGAAAGAACAGAATTTTTTAAGATGATGCAGAGCCAGGAAATGAGTCTGATACCACTCTGACTCTGGCTCAGTTCCAACTCTGGCTAAAACCATGCAGGCTATGGAGTACATACACCATTACTAAACAAGTATTGTGAGAGCAGATGATGCATTGAATCTCTAAACGAAACTTGAGGCAAAGATTTTAGACACTGTAACAGAAAATAAAAACCAGAGTACCTTGGACCAGTTTTTTATGTGACTTCAAACTAAAAATATAAGAAATCTTTTTGCAACAAAGTGTCTCAAATGACTGCTTTATCAATCAATCTATTAGTGAGCAATGAAGCTACAGTTGTGATTTTACGTCAATAAAATAATACATAAATTTATAAAACAGTTCCAAATCAATCAATTGACATTATTTTTAGGCCTCAAGTTGTATATTTCTAGGTAAAGGCTAAATAACTAAGTTCAAAATCTTTATCAATGAATCAAAGCGATGTGACGTCGTTTTTGTTTCACATCTAATTGTGAAATTGCAGTGTATTTTTAGTATTATTCAAAATTACAACACATAATTGGCATCATTTAAATATTCATTTACAGAATAAAAACAGTGAATTAGCAGATACTGTTTCAACTTTGCTTTAAAATTAGGCATTGCTTTTTCCTCTTTTAATGGTTTAGGTAGTTTGTTGAATAATCTACAACTCATGGTGATTTGGCTAGAGTTAAAGAGAGTGAGATTATGCTGTTTTGTATGATTATGCTGCTATGCATTGTTCGACACCTATGGGTATTTTAAATGGTTTGTATTAAATTAGTGTGTGAAAAGAGTAAAGGAAAAGAGAAATATGAGAGCATAGGAAAATAATTGTAATTATGATGACTTTTCTCCCATTGCAATTAATCACGTTGAAATTCTATATTTGCGTTCCTGGTTAGCACATTTTTCTGGTTAGTGCATTCATTTTTTGTGGTCCCTTGAAAAAAAACTACTAACCAGGTTCTTCTGTATATATTTTTAAAGATTGTGCTCTTCTGATATTGTTGCAATTATTGTTTATAGAAAGTATTAAGAAATTCTGACTTCAGAAATTTATTGACAATATATTAATGGTGCCAATTTCCATTAATAACTATAAACTTACTACAAAATAGCAAAAAAAATTTAATAGATACCTAGAGGAAGTGGATGCAGTGAGTGCTAATAGCCTGTGCAGCCATTTGGCACACTGTGTAGACACTTCCTCTAGGGATGACTTTTAAAAAAATAAATAGGTTTTTATAGGGGTGAAGTTTAAAAAAAGTGGTAAGCCAATGGATTAAGCACGCTGATTTTTTTCTAATACAATTGTTTTTATAAGTTTTCCTGGAGAAATAAAGAGATTTCTTGATTTGTAATTTTAATCATTGGTGAGGTCACTAAGTTACTATTCTGCTATTATTGTTTGACAATATTATTTAGCAAGCACTATCCTGTGAGGACAAGATGCCTACTCCATATTATTCGCTTATGACTCCACTTTTATAATTTCTGATAGACACAATGAAGAACTGCAGTCATGAAAAGGCATTCAGCTAACATTTTTGTCAGAATTGTTGTTCAGCTGAGTTACTTGTCAAAAATCAAATTAATTTCACAGCAATACGGTTTTGAACAATATAGACACACTAATTCTTGATAATTTACAATATTCTAAAATATATTTAAAATAATGTTAAAGTCCAGTCTTCTTTTCCAATGTAAATTTACATTTTCATAGTCATTGTACTTAAGATACTGCAAGATTATGTAATTATCCTTTACCTGGAAATTCAGGCTGGTAGAAATGGACTACAAAAACATATGAACCCTCTTGTGGCACTTTTCCAATTACATCGATCATTGCATCCATATGATTCAAATAAATAAGTCCTGTAGTGTTGTCTGAAATACCAGGAGGAAGTTTGGAAGACATCTGATCTTCATTGCCTAATTCAAATTCAACCTGTATAAAGAATAGGAAATATGAATTTAAAATCACCTTTGAAATCTGTTATTATTTATAATTATCACTTGACCTCATATTATGCAGGATATAACTTTGACGATGTGAAACTGCATATGCTAAATTTATACAGAAAATGTTTAATGTTTATCTCTCCCCTCTCCCCTTATTAGGAAGTTTAGCTTACATAGTTCTTCAAAATGGCCTCACAGAATATGAAGAAAAGGTCTTCATACAAATTAAAACCTAATGACACTTGATATTCATTAGAATTAGGTTGTAAAATTGATAATATATGTATGATTATAATGGCATTTTTTAAATAGGACAGATCGATTGTTTAAAAAAGAGGAAAGTAATTCAACCTTAAACTATAAATTCTTCACTCTAAATGCAGTTTTTAGTCATTCTGAGTATCTTCAGGAGAGTGGAATTAAAAACTGTTTTTAAATCTTCCTGTTAATGCAGGCTCACCTTTTTTGAATCTGGGGCAATGGGGAATGTGGCAGGAACACAAGAGCCATTTTTCTTGACACAAAAGGATTTTGGCTCAATGTAGTCATTAGACCAGTTATCTTGAGGAATGGCCACAATGGATTCAATGGCTACATTAGAGTTGTCATCAGCCTGGAATGTAAGCATCAAGAATGAGAAAAAAGTTTCTTTATTACCAGGAAAAATAACACCCCACATATAAGGAAAGGGCATATATTGACCTAGTTTAGGTGGCATTCAAGTCCGAGGATTCGACATTTAACTAATGTAATTCAGTCATTTCAAATCATTCACCTGCTTTCACACCTTATAATATAATATGGTCTCTGGCACAGCAATAATGGCTAACAAAACATTTTTATTTCATTTCTGCAGACCGAAATGGAAAGTTAATTTGACCTGAAAGAGACTTTATCCCATATGCTTGCAGGATAATGTGATCCATTAGTAACTATGTAGACATCTGCTGAAATGTTGGAGCCTTTTTATCTATATTTATTCTATACTATATTATAACTTCACCTAAAGCATTCCATCTATCCAATTTTTACTTTACATTACTAAAAATTGTCCATGAAAAATAGTGCTATTTTTTAATTTTTTTAAACTTCAAACAGATATTTAGATATAGATTTTTAGATGAGAAAAAAATTTAATATACTATTCCTCACTGGCCCCAAACAAGTAAAACTGTTACAATTTACAAATTACATAACACACATAAAAAGATTTTGATTCAGAACACCGGAATGAACAACTGTACAATTGCAGTTTCAATTTATGTCATTAAGCTTATGTTAAAAAATTCTAATGTATACATAACATCTGAGGGTATGACATTTAAGACACCGTCACATATGCATTCAGTTCATCCAGCAAATGTACTTAACATTCATTTTTGTTCCACTTTAACATTTTTTCAGACTCCAAAAAGTTCTTAGGTATAACAATTCTAGTAAAATAATGAGTATTCAAGAATAAGTGTTATCCTCACCTTCAAGACTAAGCTGATGAAGTTTGAATCAAAATTGAACACTCCCACTTTTCCATATTTGTCCTTCACTGCTTGACGGCACAAGAATGTATAATGGCATGGATACAACGTTACTTTTCCTTTCTGCCTCCCTGAAATAGTGTCCATCAATAATGAGAATAAAATAGTTTTACAAGTACATATTGTTTTCCTTCCCATTTTACTTTTCATAAGTACTGTTTTTTCCTTCTATTTGTTGATAGCTACACTGAAATATCTAGAGCTTCTTTAGAGGTGGTTACAGACAATTCATTTGTATCCACTAAGCTCTTCATTTATATATATTATTTACACTACTGTAAATATCTTAAATATGTTTTAAAGATTGAACTTATTAGCATGAAAAAGATTGAAAGAAGCATAAGGATTGAAAGAAACATAAGGTTACAAGATAGGGTAAAATGATGCATGAAACAGTCGGGAAGAAAATCTCTTGGAACTTGTAACAGCAAGTAAAATTAAGATCTGTGAATAACATTACACACCTGTTGTTGTACTAGCTTCAATCTGTACTGTGGAGACCTGAGCATCTTCATCAGGGGTGAAGTAATTTACAAGTAGGATATATGGACCAACTCTTGAAACACTTAAGTCAAGGTGGATCTCAGATTGGTTTTGGTTCAGCAAGGGCAGTTCATCTTCCCGAAAATGATCAAGCACCTTGAAGGACAAGGTAGATCGAGTTTGATTATCCAAGGAATAATTACATATAATAAGGACAAGTTTCTGCAGTAACTCTAGAAATTAATTATACTACTGTACTGATTTTTAGTTGTTTTAGTTGACAAAGCTTTGGAAGACACGAGAAAAATGCAGACAAAGTCAGATATTTTTTGATGCAGTGTTCCCATAATCTTCTTCCATATCATGTCCACCACAAATTGCATGCATTGCTCATACAAATTTATTGCAATACATGCAAAAAAATAACATATGTTTCAATGACACTACACTGTTTAGTTTCCAGTTCATAGTATTCCCAAACAGCAAAAAATAAATAAAAATCAGTAATAAATCTATCCAAAAACTTAACATTTTAGCATTAGTTGCTTGTTCATACAATAAAGAAGAGCTTTACAATGGTGAAAACTTTGATTGCATACGGCCACCCGGTGACGAGAAAAAGTTCTTTTACATTTTTCAAAACAACTTCTTTTGTTTTAACTTAAAGAGCATAAAAGTTAACAAACCTGTTGACAAAGGATAAAAGGTACAGATAATGTTAAAGTTTGATGCCTATAAGTATCTCCACTGTGGTTTTACAGAGGTTTAAATTTTCAAGTTTGTGCCACATGGCAAAAAAATGAGCACTGCCTGAATAACATTCAAGAACAATATAACACTCTACTATACAACACAAAATAATAACAACATAGTATCCATAATTTTCAGTCTGTTAGTAAGGTCTAATTTTGAAGAACTACCACAAAATTAGTGAAGAATCAATTCATATTTCAAATTGGGTAATAAAAAAGCTTTGTACCATGAGAAAATGGAAAGTGAGATGCTCAGAGGAATGTGAAGATGGGAAAAAATGAAATTTTGAAATGGACCAAGATCTTTTTATATTACCAGTTACAAGTTTGATGTCTTAAAAAATAACACTTTCACATAATGCTTGCGAAAGGAATAAAAAGAATGGCTATTCACCAAAAATCATCAATGTAGGTCATTCTCAGTTTGCCCAAAGACCCACTGGTTTATTATCATTGACGATTTGATAGATAAGTCCACCATCATTTTTAGGATGAGTGACCCTGAAGATGATGGTGGACTTAGCAATCGAAACATCAGTGGTAATACGCCAGTGGATACCATCATCATGAATAAATTACATGAAAAGATAAATATGTTTTCCCAAAGTAATTTAGCACATGAATGACTCATGAGTTAGGCAAAAATTATTGCACAGAAATAGGGAAAATTAATTAAAGGTAAGAGCTAAAAGAAGTTTCCCTTTTTTGAGTTTCCTTTTAAGCCACCTTGGTTTTCACTATATTCAGCCAATAAGGAACTTAGAATTATTTACCTTCTCATCAGTGAAATACTCTCTCAGTGGTCTCCTCTCATTTTCCTCTGGTATGAATCCACCATCTCCGTGAACCCTGTCATACTGTGACACCTGGGGATACTGGAATTGTCTGCAGAGAACCTGAGAGTCATTGTCACCAACTATTGTGCAGGGGTTGTTGACACTCTTAGAGAGGATAGTTGCTTCATAGAAGGCTGATGGCATTATGACAAAGTAATCCTAGTGAGAAAAAGAACCAATATTAAAATAATAATACTATTTATTTATCTGTGAAATTCATAGCACACACTATAATAAAGCTGTCCTGAAATGAGTTGCTTATTTTTATGGTATGTAAACAGTCTAGGTTATTAGTGTGACTTCCACTGTCTACTGAATTTCCATGCTGTAAACTCTGGTTTTGTATTGGTCTCAGCATACATAAGACTATGAATAAATAAATAATATATCCATATATATGAATAAAAATATAAACTATGACATTCACAACATTAAACTATCTAATTTGTCTAAAAGAAGTCCAACACCTGATTAATTACAAGGGTATCATGCCCCAGAGCAAATTATATATCCTATGGTATTTTTAATTGCAGTCACTCGTTTCTCAGGCTTCAACACAGTTAGGGTATGCTTAACCATCAATGGTATTTCACACAACACAAACATTGGGGTTTCTTCCCTTATAGAATTCATCAACGGTACTACCACACAACAAATAATTAAAAGCAAAACATAAGGGTACAATACAATGGGTCTTAAAATTTCACACTTGTGAAGACAAGGTCAAAATAATCCTCCAGGTTAATAGGGGTTTGGCAATGAGCTATTCATGAAATACCCTGCTGAACACATTATTGGAGACTTATTATCAGAACTAGGCATCGTATTATGGAATTTGAGTGGTAAACTCTCAACTTTGTAAGTACTTCTTAGAGATACATCCATATTTTTTTGCTCTGGCATTGTGATTTTGTACATCTGTCCTTATAGAGTACATCTTCAGATGTTCTTTCAAATATAATAAAGTGTAGAATAAAAATGAATCACAAACTGACAAGAGTTTTAGGTAATTAAATGAGGCTGAGAGTGATCAAATGGATTTGGATTGAATAAAATATGAATTACCTTCTTTTTCATCACAAGTATTAATTTCATGTCTGAAGCATGTACCCAGAGTCTAGTACCATAGTACCCAGAGTCATGTACCATAGTATGCATTAATCATCATTCACATCCTATTTCAACTTTCTGAGTAGAAATAATGCTTGTGCAAGTTTCTTTTCTTATAGATAGTACATGAAAACTCAAAGTTAATTTGGGATCTAAAATATTCTATTTTACCTGCCCAAAAGTCTGCTTAGTCAGCATTATATATGTCCCCTTGCTGCCCATTACTGTAAACTTTTTGAAGAAAAATTACCAAAATGTTTGTTTCTAAACTGTTACATCAGCCTCTCATCTAGTGAAGATGAAATAATCAATGCTGGTATTAAGAATGTAAGATAATTGCCTTCACAACTCTTGAAAATAGAAGTTTGTTCTGCTCAGACAGAATATGCACTTGAAACAATTAAATTACATCTTTAGTATATTTGTTACGAAATGTACTTTTGTAACAAATCTGGTAGCTAGAGAATATTAATTTGGAAAGACACTTTTTTGTCCATTTAACTAAGTAAAATAAATGGCTATGACAGAGGTTATTAAAATGTCATAAAAAGAGTGATGCAAACATTTACTTAAAATTACAAAAACCTAAAATTAACTTATTAGTTACTCCTATAACATGAAACCTAATCATAATCATCACTTTTTAACTGTAATATTTTCATTTGGTTACAATAGATTTTCTGCGCAAAAAATGAACAATTGGGGCAAAAAAATTCTACATAAATAACTGCAATGAAAAGCAACATGAAATGGACTGAAGAATATTTATTTCCTGGACTTACCAGAAGCAGGTATTGGTCAGCCTTAATCTTAACTGACCATCTTCCTGGATTCATGACCATGGGAGATGGAATTGACCCTGATGGACCAGAAACTGTGACAAAGGAAGGATGCTCACTTGGTTTCAGTGCAACATGGAATGTTTGTTCGATGTCACTTGGGTTATCTGGAGTGATGGTGATAGTTCCCAGGGCTGTTTCTTGTGTTGGATTAACATACCTCAGAACCATGCGATAGATTGAAGATTTCTCAATGTAGACATCTTGAATGATTTCATTCTGAAAATGTAAAAGAAATCCTCTCATCCTCAGATAACACTCATAAAGGACTAATTTCAAATCCATGTGCATCATTTCATAAAATTGGTAATTTTATTACTACAGCTTTTTTTTAGACAAAATGACAAGAAAATATATTCAGAGGTTACCTAAAAGAGTATTTTACTGCTATTTTGCAAGATTCTTAATATATCAGTAAATTATGTAAAAATGATTTTTTATAACTAAAGGAAATCAATCTTCCATAGACACTCATTGGATTCTTCCTGGATGAAGAGTGAAATCAATTAGAAATTTGTTAAATAGGATGTCTACTAAATAACAAACTCCAAATGTAACATAAGTTCAGAATCAACATGGCTTGTTTGGATTTAAGATGCACGAAAGTTAATATAATGTTAGTGGTTTAAATCATATGATTTCATTACTATAACCAAGACATAAAGTTATTCCTAAGGAGAATTCAGAGAGGTCATGGATATGAATCTAAATACAGTTTCATATTTTATTGCATCTTTCATCTTGTAATTTACTGCTCTAATAGTCTTTTAAGGTTTCTATTTCCCATAGAACTGCAATGCTACTCATGTAAATTTTACATTATGCCTCCTTTTCAAATATAATATATAAAATCAAAATTTGAAAAGGTGAATATTCTTTCCATAAGCCATAGTATCTCACTGTTATACCCCCTTGTGAAAAGTAGCTCTTCTATGTAATACTGTAAAGTATTATAATCTTATCCTAGATTACTGAATACACATTTACTGGATAGATGAGGGAATAAAAGGCATGCTGAATGAATGCTCCTTTGCTGATATGGTTATGGAGAAAATGGAAAGACATCCATTTCCCTTTTGGATCATAATTAAAAGCACTATGGATAATTAATCCATGATTACTGATGATCACGCAGAAAATGTCAATGGCTTCACCGTTATATTGCAACAAGAAATACTGCCTTAGATGGCTAATCCACATGGGCTATGCTTATTTGAGGCTGGAAAATTCACAAGCACCAAATAATTTTCTAGCTCTGATCATAACATACCTGCAACTGAGAGAAAACAGCATATCCCTTCCAGGAGAAGTTGGAGAATAAATGTTCATTGAACCCATAGCGTACTGCTGTGTAAGCTGGTGTCCTTCCATCCTCCACCTCAAACTGATACTGGTGGAGGGTGGGGAAATAGTGAGCCTTTAGTGGTTCAGTACATGTCAGCCCCTCAATTCTAGGCTTGCAAGGACACTGTCCCGAGTCCTTCTGACACACACTCGTGATGGAACCCCCAATGTCGCAGCCACAGTCTGCAAGTATTAAACGTTCACAGGAAGCTTCAAAATGAAATCATGCTCTTAACTCAAATGTAGAGATGGGTTTATTTAAATTACACAATAAAAATTAGAATGAAAATTGAAGTATATAGAAGGACTCTTACTATGACAAATGACCATTTCAGGTGCTGAAATTCACCAATGTCAGAGATTTCTTTTAAATTCTACATTAATTTTATTGATCTACTTTTGTTCCTAAGAGTACGTTGGACACTGAGAATAGGCATATTACATATATGGTATACATGAGTGAGTATTTGAATACACAATTATATACAAAATGTACATGAAACGTAAAGGATTATATAAATTGTTTTGAAAAGTATCAAAAAGATAGTCTTGTACATTACAGAAAATTTTTCCAGGTAGAAATGCTTTCACACAATGTTTAAATTTTATTGATGAAAGACATTTTAAGTTTACAGGTTATTTGTTAAAAATCTTTGATACTGAATGCAATGGTCTATGTTGGCAAAATGTGTTATAGTAGTCCATTAAATATATGTAGGTAATAAGTGTATTATTTCATCTTGTTTTGTAAGTTTGCAAAGTGCATATTTTTGAGAAAACACTTAGGGTTATTTTTAACATACAAAAGATAATTAAGAATAAAGAGGTTAAAATTTTACATTTCTGAAACAGTGGTCTGCTTATGGACCTTTTGGACATCTTTCCATAAATTCTAATGTTTCTATTGATATGATATCAATGCAATAGTTAAATACCACAACTATTAAATTACAAAAATGATTTTACATGAATTGGTTATTAAATTTTAATCTGGAATACAAAATGGGAGGGATTAGAAAAAATTAAAATTATGAGGTTAACTTACCAATGCATCCAAATAAGTTCTTCTCCATTAGGTTAAAAGTTCCATCCACACACACATCACATCTTCGTGAACCAACAGAGGACTTGCAAATGCACTGACCACTCTTGCTGTCACACTCACCAATTCCTCCCATAACACCAGGCATATAACAGTCACAGTCTGTAATCAATAATGACTTATTAGAATGGTCTCAACTCATCTGAGCACAAAATTTTTTTTTAATCACTCTTGAGGCCATGAGCATCTATAGAAAGTGTGGTGAAAATATGTACCATTATTTTAAGTGTTGTGAAAATATCATTGCAATTCTAAAGTTTTAAATGAATCACTATTATTTTTGCATGAGTTCATTGACTTACATATCAACAATAATTATGTAGGCATTGTATTTTGTCATGGAAGATGTTGAAGTAAAATAATTGTTTATGGGCATTTCTAATTTGCCAACATAACATTTAAATCACACGGTGTGGTATTTGTATGAACTTTAAATAAACTTCTGTTAGCACCAAACCTTCCTTTGAAAATAATTTTATAAATACACAATTTTTTAAACAAATTATTAGCACTCCTAACTCCAGAAAGTTCTAGTGTACAAACCACACAACAGAATAGCATATAGTGCTATTGTATTCAGTGGTGTCCAGTGAATGGTAATGACATGTGCCGACTTAAGAAAAAAAAATGCAGATAGTAACTCCATATATGGCCTAAAACTTTTCTGATCATCATCCTTTATAAATTATGGATATTTAGAAATAAGACAACATAACTGATATTGTCTTTTGTTTAAAAAATATTAAACGTATATCTATCCTTTTCAAGAGGAAATTTGATCGAAATTGTTAACTAGCTGTTGCAGATGTTTTTTGTTCTTATCATATTCATCTGTGAGACAGACAACAAAAAATATTTAAATGGGATAGTGCGTTGAAATCTGAACAAATGTTTGGTTAAAGAAAAATTGAAGTAATTAAGCTTAAATGTGGAATAAAAACAAGAGTTTTTGTCAGGAGATCTTATTGGGATCTGTAAATTTATTTCTAGGAGTCTGACCATGTTGAAATGGTCCTGCATGAAGATTTCTGTGCATTCCCTCTCTGTCATCAGCTACCCCCACTCCGGGCTCCTTCCTTCCCCTACCGTGCCTCCCCTACCAGCGTCACATCATTGTAGTTGCCAGACCTTGTCATTTCAGTTCTCTCTCAGTTTTGCGTGCTTATGTTTGTTTGTTAACATAGGAAGTTATATTTAAATTTCCATTTTAAATATGCCAATAAAGAAGTTTATTAATATTAATATCCCTCCACCAGTGTGAGGACTACTGGCAACACTGTTTGCCTCTCCTCCAGTGTGTGAATGAGAGAGTAAGGAGAGGTAAGGGTGGAAGGGGTGGTAGGTAGTCATAGCTCCACCCACCATTCACCAAGAATGCCCATTTAAAGTGGCTGGACTATAATAACTAATAATGGATTGCTAATTGACTCCATAGTTATTTTGCATAGGTGTAAGTTCTCCATAAATCAAAGTAAATTTTAAGTATAAAAGTTTATGCAGGCATCCAATCTTATGACTATTTGAAATTGGATGAAAAACTATCAGACCTTCACATCCAGCTGGGTTGGGAGATTGTAGATTCCAATAAAGTGGTTTGCATTCATTGCATATTCTCCCTTGAACGTGCTCCTTGCATTGGCAAAGTTCACCAGCAGGTAAGGATCCACAACCAGTAAATGACTCAACAACCCCAGAGGGATCACAGTTACATTCTGAAAAAAAAAGGAATTTTCATGAACCTGACAGCACTTATGACAATATATTTGAAATAAAAATAAATAAAAGTTCCAAAGATCATCAATTATTTAAAAAATTAATAAAAAACTGAGAATAAAGTTAAATTATAGATATTCTAATTAAACGTACTTTCCTATTAAAAACCTAAATTCAAAGGTATACTAAACAAAGGTCTTTCGCATCCAAGGGTTTTAAAAGAATTGCTAACATTGATCTCCATCACTACTTATAGCTATTGTTCCAGTAATTAGTTTCTATAAATAAATATTTTAAATAGCTAGTAAAAATTAATAGGAGTTTATTGAATGATTTTTTGTAGTTATATATTGCTAACTTTACTGATGGACCTTCCAAAAGGGTATACATTCCTGACCCAGAATATTGAAAATCACAACAATAACAAAAAATTCTGGTATTTGAATGGATTTCTGGCTCATATTCACAATTAAATTCTAAGATCTAGTTAAATGTAAGTTTATAATGTTTAAAACCACAATTATATTAGTGCTTATGCTACAAGTTTTCAGCAATACATGACATTCTTTGTTTACTGATACAAGTTGAGTAAAACATTAAATGGTTTAACAGACCAGCTCATTTTTCATCGAAAACTGAATGAACAAACCTTCACAGTTTGGAAAGTTGTAGAATCCCTCCCTGCATACATCACATTGGAATTCATCAAAGTTAGGTTTGCACTGACATTTTCCCTCATTATCACATGAAACTCCAATGGCTCCATGCAAATGGCAGTTGCATCCTGAAAGAAATATGGATAAATAATCACTGAAAATTATAATTCTATGGTATGCAGAGCTGATGTTAAAACAAGCTTATATCAATCAAGTGAGATTAAGTGATATACCTGTGGGTTAACTATGATGTTTGACTCTTAGGTGTTCATTATTCACAGTTTTGTATTATTTTAAGGTATAAATATGTTGTACAAGTATGGATAGCAACTAAATTTCTATGTTTGAAAGTCAGGATGATAGAAAATTACTAATCTAAGTAAAACAAAATATTATAAAAAGTCATGGCACTTAGATAATCATGCACAATATTTTATTTCTAAAAAAAGAGTATTTTTCAGCATAATCTTAATTTTAAAATACTCATATAAAAATAGTCTAGTTCTATGGGTAACCAATTGGCTTCCCTCATAATTCCAGTAATAGTGTTATAATGCATATACCAAACTTGCAAAATTCTAAAACAATATTTTTGCCCTGTCAGGACATCCAAAGAAAAGAGGGCTCATCTTACATTCAAAAGGAAAATTCGAACAATCGAACTTCAATTGGATGGCTTAATCTAGATATTTATATTTACCAGTGAAGGTAAGTATGTACACAGTAAAATATGGTTTGAGATAAAGTTTCATCAATACTATTCCAACTTAAAAATGTTTTGTAAGACTTCCTATAGTTACCCTGATTTGGGTTGTAAAAAGCATCAATGCTAACATGGCATAAAGTACAAAAATGTTGGTACATTGGATTCAGAGAAATGTTAACATCATGTCTTAGTGTCCCCCTAATTAGATAAATCAATTCAGTCAAGATCTCACCTTTATTGCATTGATAGAGAAAAGAACTCATTACATTGCAGCATTTGAAAAGAGAAGTCATGTTATTTGCAGATAGAATTCCAATTCTGTCACCAGAGGAGAATTTAGGGTTTATGAATTTAATGTTAGATGCTGGAAACAAGGTTCAAATAGGATTTACTCACTAAAGATCCTCACATTTTGCTTCCTTCTATACAGATAGCTTAAAAATAAAGACAGAGTATAACCAGTTATGCCAAAACCATGTGATTTTCGATTAGATAATTAATACTTAAGAACTTAAGAAAGTCTAACAACAGTAGAGTATCAAAAGAGACCAGAATATAATTTGAAAGGAAACCAGATAAGTTCATGTTGATCAACCTGAATAAAACCTATGTTGTTCTTCTGTAATAATATTTTAATAACAATCTAAAATGAAGCTTTCAAATACTCTTGTAACATGTGATTGGATTGATGTCTAAATACCAAATGCACATATAAGGGATGACATTTATATAAATATAGTAAGATAATATCAGCATAATGCATGGCGTTTTTGGGAAATGCTATTGATTTATGTGAACCCCATAATATTTCCAAAAGTTTTGTTAACCCATTAGTTGTTTTGTGTTATCTCAGTGACACACACCCAAGCTGAGCAACTATCCTTGAAAGTTGGTTTCCAGGCACACCTGATGTGATCCTTGGCTTGCAAAAGAGCTTTATTTCTTGTTAGAGCTGTTAAAAGTATTAAATTGGTTCTATACAATATCAGGGTTGACTTAAAGTTATTTTCACACAAAACAATCAGGAATGGCAAAAGAATTTAAGGAAGGAATTGAGGACATTAAATACAAATATGTAATTGGAAATAAAAACTAGTGTAGCAAAAATTAAGTGTGTTGAATATGAATATGCAATAGGCACATGTAGAGCAATAGATACAGAGAAGAAAGAGATTGGAGATTTGGATTTGAAGAACTTCAATAATCAGATTTCAGAAAAGAAAAAACTGAGACATTTAAATAAAAATAGGAAAGGAAATTAAGTGATTGGGATTGGGAAGCACCCACCAAGATGGAGAAAGGTAAAATGGTCAGAGTGGTGTGAAAGGTAAAAGGAAGTTCAGGAAGGGGAAAGTCTTCGGTAGTTTGAAAGATAAAGAGCCAACTTGAAATGGAATGTGGAAGATAGGAGCGAGAGATACATAAGTACACCTGGAAGTTGCAGTTTTACTCAACCGATTATTACAATTGAAAAATCTGAAATAATTAAAATCCAACATATATAATCATACCAAGACATTCTGGGTACTGAAAGTAACCAGGACTGCACTGATCACATGTTCTTCCTGCAAAGTTTGGAAGGCATGGACACCGGCCAGATGCGTCGCACACAGATGAGGCACTTCCTTGTGTGCTGCAGTTACAAGGTCGACAGTCAGGGTAGCCGTAGTAACCAGGAAGGCACTGATCACACCTTGGACCTCCATAGCCCTCCTGGCACAAGCAGCTTCCAGTTTCCTTGCTGCACACCCCAGGCAATGTTCCTCGGACATCACAGTTACAGTCTAAAAAGAGGAAAGAAGAGGAGAGACTTGAGCTTAGACAAATCTAAAAAATAATTTCTCTCTTATTAATATGCTACTTTGAGATAGTTATAGCAGTTATATAGTCAATCTGAATAGGATTTTTTTTTTAATGGTTCAAGAAATTTTTTAAGCCTTCATTAAAATGCAGTACTGCACTTACATTACCAACGAAACTTGAATTAAATCTATCATCAGTCCTATAAGTAAAAGTTTGGTCCTTTGTTTTATCATTTGCATCATGTAACTCTGGAGTTTATAAATGCTCATTAAGTTATCAAATGTTCACTACGAATCATAAAATGTAAAAGTAACTCGGTTTGAAAGCAATAATATAAGAGAGAAGTTAGAGGCTCATAACTTTCTTGATGCTTATTTCAAGACAAATTAAGGAGAATTAGAAAACAGCATAAGGTATTTTATATGTATGGGTTATAGGTTTTTTTATAAAGCTTATTCAATATGACTATTTAATTATGTGGTCATGTGGCAGTACTGAAAGGACTTTGAATATCATGTTGACTAGTGATGTTCTCACCTTGAATTGAGTTATTGGTTGACCAATGACCTCTGTGATTTCCAGTTAAATGACCAACCTATCTCACTTTCATGATAAATTTAGTTTGGATGTAATACCTCCAATATAAAGCTGGAAAATATCCTGGTCTACCAATTTTGTTTGAAGATGAAAAACAACATAATTAACAAAAAAGTATCAATATTTCATACATGGTAGCTGGTCTCCACTGATAGAGCTTAGGAATGATGTTGGCTAATTGGAAAAAATTCACTCACATGTACACTCAGGGTAGTTGAAGTATCCTTCACGGCAAGCCTCACAGCCCCTGCCACCAAAGTTGCTCTTGCAAGGGCACTGGCCATCTTCTTGATTACACACATCAGACAAGGAACCAACAGGATTACACTGGCATGCTAGTTAAAACATAAACACGAAGGAAAGAAAAATCAGTGGAAACATATTACGATAAATTCCATTGAGATTAAAATAAAATATTTTAAATGTGTAATTATAACTTACACTACCAAACACAGGTAACTAGTAAAGCTTAAAATATAAATAAACTGTAATGTGTACATATTTCAGTAGTTTCTCATAACTGCAAAAATATTTCAGTGTATAAATAAATATGTATGATCCTTTGTTAGATGCAATGTAAATGTATGCAAAGTTCCTAGGCTAATTCTGTTATTTGTCAACATGAGAGAATAGGGTTACACACACAGCAACTGTGAGTTATACTAAGACATTATACTATGAGATACCACTTCTTTTATACATATTTGGAGTTATGAAATAGGAGTTTTTGCGATTGTTTTAGTCTGTGACTCAGACAAAAATCATGCACTTTTGAATGCAAAAGTTAGAAGAAAGGGCCAATGTTAAGTTTTGCATTAAACTTGCTAAATCTGCAACAATGTCATTGGGAATGCTTCACCGACCTCATGGCAAAGAGACAATGAGTCAAATGTTTTGATTCATAATGGTACAAAGTAAAGTTAAAGAGAAATAATTCGTTTACTAGTTCAGAAAAGAGTAGTTCATTAAAGACAGTTTACTTTATTACCATAATGAAGTCAATTATATTCTTTACTACCATATCTTAAATGTCCATTTTACCATTGCCCTTACTGCCTAAAGATTTCAAAATTATGTGGCAACAGACCAGCACATGATTTCAAATTTAACTTCAGTTACATTGATTTATTTGGAAGATATGCATACAATGAGGTCGTGGTAGCCCAGTGGGTAGAGTGCTTGGCTACTGACTGGGGGACCCGGGTTCGAGACCGGGTGATGACCCTCCGGACA
>WURS02031928.1:0-11572 GCA_011762765.2 Rhinocypha anisoptera | reverse complement strand
ACTTCATGGCTCATTTTCGCCCACTTTTGGTGCCGTTATAAATGCCGAAAGAGGTGAATTTAAATGACCGTCGGCTATAACGAAAGATTTTTTGTAATTTATCACCTCTCGTTATAGCGGACTTCTACTGTATATGAAGAATGTAATACATTGATATACAGACAAACTACAATGTTTTCATTTGAATCCACTGAGCATACATATTTGGTGTTTGTTTCGCTTTCCCTCAGGCTGTGTTTGGTACCTTGACTCTCTACCCCCCCCCCCCCTCCCCAGCCCGTCAATCCACCAATGGACAGAAAGGGCGGGGTTTTCGAACCCGGCACCCACATTAAGAAAGAAAACCTGCACTAGCTTATAATGCCATCCCTTTTAATTATTATCAATATTGCCAATAATTGATTTAGAAAACTGCTTCATAACATCTGTGACTAAGAAATAAATTTTATAAAGCAACTAAGTAATAAAAATTCTGCATTGGCTCGGAGTTTACATGTTTACCCATATTTTCCTTTATTCTGTCAAGATTTGAAATTATGTTGTTTAACTACGATCTGGATCATGAGCATGACTATTTATTCACTGTTTATTCTTAATCATAAAAATATTCCATTTCAGAATTCATGGAGCTAGCTACTAATTTTGTAAAGGAATATGGACCTCTATTCCGTGTATGGATTGGACCATTCGTGTGTACTATTCACGTATGCTCCTGGAAATATGCCGAAGTAGGTAAAAGTACTGAGTACAACTTTACTTGAAATGCAGCAAAATGTCACCAATGATGATTTAAAAATTTGAGCCCACAAACCCTTTTATTGCCACCTACCTTATCCATTGTCTTAGTTTTTTACATACATGAGGGTTGCTCCTTAAAGAGAAATGATGAATCTTTACCTTGAATATTTTTTGTGGGCCCTACCCAAACTATTCCCTCTGACTGTTTCCTTTTAGGCCAAATAACATAATTTTCAAGTCTCCAGGTAAATTAGCCCTTTTTGTGCTGCATGCTATTATATTGGCTTTTACTTCATGTTTTAAAAGTTCCATAAGCTAATATATCACCCCTTGTTTATACCACAATGCAAGTTTTTAAAACTAACAATATTTTTCGAGTTTCTTAAGGTTTGCACTAGTCAAAATACATTAGTGGACTTGGAAAAGGCATTGATAATGTGGAATTAAGCGAGAAGTTCAAGTTGATGGAGTAATTAAATCTTGATTATAACAGCAGAAGAATAATATACCAACTCTACCAGAATCAAGTCATGACAATGATTATAAAAATGGAAGAAGAAGCTAAAATAAATAAAGTAACTGAATAGGATGTAATATATCACCAGGACTATGTAACATATAATTGGAAGAGGAAAAAACGGAAATTCAAGAAAAGGACAGAGGAATCAAAGTGAAAGGAGAAGAAATTAACATTCAATCTTTTGCTGATGACATTACAGTTACAAGTATATCAGAGAGAAGTGAGACCTACAGACTACCTTGGACACAGTTGACCAAGTACTGAAGGAGGACAAAATGATAACAAATAGAAGACTTAAAAATATAAGTATGTAGAAGAGAGAAGCTGAGTGCAAATATCTCACTATGAGGAGAGAAATTAGAGGAAGTGAAATCATTCACCTACTTGGGAAGTAGAATGGCATGGGATGGAAGACAATCAGCAGATATAAAGGTAGATTACCTTAAAATAAGAAGATATTCCTAGCAAAGAGACAACTGCTCTGATTAAAGAAGTAATTGGTGAAAAAATAAAACAGACAAGGAAGCATTAGGTGAAAATGGCCATATGGAGGAGCATGCCACTCTATGGATACGAGACAGGATCAGAGCCTTTGAAATGAGGATGTTGAATATTCAAGACATATGTAAAGTGGATGGATAGAGATAGTTATGAGGAAGTGTGCAGAAGAGTGGAAGAATTTCAGTCAGTTTGTAGTACTATAAAATAAAAACGTCAATACAGATCCTGTGCCTCACATACCCGAAGGCATAATGGATTATAATGGGTTACATTTAATGAGATTAAAATTAGTTCATTTCAGCTATAATTTACCAGAAAGTTAAAAAAATTTTATTAGACATAGCAAACTGACAATCAGTAAGGAGTTCCATTGTAAACTTAGTTGAGACAGTAATCAATTAAAAACTTTCCCAGGATGACTTTATTCAAAGCTCATTCAAGTAACTTTGGATATTTGTTTTTACAATTACTTTTAAGACAGGTTCTAAAATTAAGTATCGATATAATCTCTTTTTATAGATCAATAAACATTTATTTTTTTCAGGAAATTTTTAATAGCAAATTTCATATAGATAAGGGTTCAACATACAGATTCTTACATGAATGGCTTGGCACAGGACTACTGACAAGCACAGGTAAGCTTACAGTAAGATTCCCATCATTCTGACTTTTTAACTCAGAACTAAAAGCTTATTTAAATAATAATACTTGTAAGATTATTGCTTCTCTGAATTATCATTACTTTTCCCAAAATACTAAATAAATAAAATATTAATTTCATAGATAATCTGCAATTACTTACATTTGATTAATATAACTTTTCATTTAATATTTTGGATTAGTGATTACTTTATAAATGTCATTTATCAAACAATAGTATTCATATAAAAACTATAACTTTTGAATTTTACAACAGGCTTCATTTCATGGAAGTTTAGTATATACATTATCACGAATGAATGAATTACATACTTTTCCACAGAATTTATTATTTCCTACAATGCATTTCGCTGTGATAAGGCATCGTCAGCCTCTAAGCTTGAGAATTTCATGACTTATGAATCCAAAAAGAGCATCTCACAAAGAAAAACTGTGGTTCAATCTCCCTATTTATCATGAATATAATTGTCCATGACCAGAGCAGTGCTTGAAGTGTTGCACTTTGCTGAATAATGTCGAAAATTCAATACCCTCAATCAGTTGCAGAAAGTAAGTACCATCCAACTGAAATGTAAACCTGTGTATGAAAAAATTTTTACCATCCCTCCTCACTACTTTATGCAAAACTAAAATTGATATAAAACCACCCACTCAACCCCACCCCTTCCAGCACCCTGACTCCCCTTTTTCCTAACACTCCCATCCCCCTCATTGACCATAAAACCCCACCACACCATTTACCACCCACTGTTGCCCTGAGAACCCCTTTTCAACCCCCTCTGCACTTATTACCACCCAACCATTCCTTAAGTCCCTAGCCAATTTCCACCACTTCAGGCACACTTCACAATTTTCTTGAACCCAATCTTGACAAATCTGGACTCATCTACTTCTCAAATAAAAATAAAACTACAGGTTCAATATCAGTTGATGTAGAGGGTAAATGTCTATCACAAATTTCTAGCACACAGTTTATATAAGTCACCCTAATTGAAACTCAATCCTGGTACGAGCAAATTGGTAAACTTTGCAGTAAACTTGGGTCAATTTGCTTCCTCAACAGAAGCATAAAGCTATCTATGAATACTGATGTGCTCGTCCATCAATTATGGGGGATTTTACTACACCCTTATTATGTTTAGCATTCAGTTTTGGGTTTCCTCTCCTTATGCAAATATAATTTTCAAAAATCAGAAATGGATGGTATGGCCATTAAGCAATGCTCCACATTCTGTCGTCCAATTTTTAACTCTTTCGTGCCGGAACCCTAAACTGGTATACAGTCCCTGCAAACAAGCAAGCGACAAAATAAAGGAAAAATTACAAAAAAAAGGATCAAAAAATCTAAAAAATGAGAGGTGCTAGGTTAATGTGCGATTTTTAGTTAATTTACAATAACAATTTTTCGAAAACAAGCCGTTTTTCAATGTTTAATAATTCAGTCAATTTAGCGATTATCACCTGCAAATTGCTGGAAAATAAAGATCTTTATATGTTAAATAACCACTCGAAATTTCAGACCCCAAAGTTGAATAGTTATGGCAAAATTGTATTTTACATTTCAAAATTCAAGAGCCTATATCTAGCCTTGTGAGGAAGCTACAGGGTCCAACCAGGGTTTAAATTCAAGGTAAAGAAATTAACTCTATAAAGCAATTTGAATTATTTCTTAATATTTGAAAACACTGAAGATATTATATTTTATATATTCATAACCCTTTTATCTTGGTGTACACAAAAAATCAGAGGTGTCATTTTTTTAGGGCGATTTTCTGTCTAACTGCACTGGACTAACATACATACATATTCAGTATATAACTCATCAATAGAACAGGCACGACCCCAAAGTTCAATATCATACTTCAAATGGGTAGAGAAGGAGTAGGATAATAGACATATCAAGGGTATCCAATACTCATTAATACATTATGTGTTGGACATGAAAGGTTAACTTTCTTTTGCTAAATTTAGAGGCTTAAAATTTGTTAGGGCTTGAAAGTGGGTTAATCAATTAAAAGTAATGGAAAAGAAATTTAAATGATATGCAACACTTGGAAAGGTCCATTTAGAGAGGATGGAATGAAACTAAACTAACATATTTCTTACTCTCAGCATTTTTGGGTGCTGTGTCTGCATTTGCTGACTTACGTGGATTCAGTATCAGAAAATGCTGAGAGAATGTAAACAACGCCTTGGAAACCTTCACACTAATGATATATTTCTTGCCTGTATCTCCCTTGCAATAATAATAATATAGGATGTGTCAACTAGAATAAACCATAAGCCAGACAACATGTAATTCTAAGTAGTGAATGTGTTGATGTGGTTTCAAACAATCAGCAATATAGTTTAAGTTTCTTATAAAAATAAACCTACCTATATAACTATTAATATACTATTTACATACTTTTATTAGGTTCCAAATGGCACTCACGAAGGAAATTGCTTACTCCAGCATTCCATCGTTCCATACTGGATGGCTTTCAAGAAGTATTTATCAATAAGAGTGAAACACTCTTAAGAATACTTGAAAGCAAAAGCAGTCAAGCACATGCTTTTGACATAGCACCACTAATTTGGCAATGCAGCCTTGACATTATCTGTGGTGAGTATTATGTAAAGATGTATTAAAAACTTTGTAGCCTGGTATAAGTAATATATAATTATAGCTTCCAATTAAATTTTAGCAAAGTAGATGAGTTAAATATTTGTGTTACTTTGAATCACTAAATATAGAAATACATATGCTAACAATACTAATAAAAATAGTGAAAATCCAAGTGTGTCTGCTGGTGATTGAAGCATATTGACAGGGTTTGCACATACTAGAAGGGAGAGTTATACATCATCTAATGTATAATGAAGTTAACTATATGAAGTTGATGCTTTCCTTGCTCTAGTTGGCAGTGCACTGGGTTAGAGAACGTATTAATTATAAGCAATAATTCTTGGTCTTGGGCTATCCATTGGAACAGCTTGGTTTCATTTTCTAAGAATAACAATGAACATTTCTAACAAAGTCACTTGTACAAATATGTGTCAAAATATCATATAGATAGACGTTTTCCATTTTTGGAAGATATAGTAAAATACCTAAATTAATTTGGAATTTTGCATTTAAACTGAATTTTAAAATTATTTCCTAATTATTTACAGAAAGCACAATTTGCAAACCATAAAGTAAGTTGCAAAGTCATGGTTGCCCATTGGGTAGAGTAATTGGCTACCGTATGAGGAACCAGGTTCAAGGCCCTCTCACCCCCAACTAAAACCAAGCCATTGTTTTTTTCTTGAGTACTACATCTTTGTGGGAAACCACAGGCAACACAGAGAAAGGAACTCTCTCCCCTCTAGCTCGATGTGTGAAACTTCATACTCCATTGAGCTTACTACCAGTTGAACTCTATCCTCACTTGTAAATCCAACCTTAGGGTCGAAGACTTGTCATTTTTTTCTTTTTAAGTAAGATGTGCTTAGAGGGATGCAAAGTTGTACTACATATTCAGTAGAGATTCATTCCATTTACATGAATGTGGTGACTACTTTATATATAGCTCTAAGCTGTAGTACTTCAGAATAAGAAAATAACTATCTGATAATTTCTCATCTTATTTCTCCTCTCTGTCTACTCCTCAAAGTATAGTTTTATTTTATTTATTTATAAACTTTTACATGCCATAATAAAATTTGGTGAAATGACCCACGTTTCAACATCTAATGGTGGATGGTTTCAACATCATGTGTGGAGAACGGTACCTGGAGACAGATTTAATTCAAGATCTTAGATAAATATCATGTAATATCTTCCTTGTTTCTCTTTTGAAATGTTATACAATGCTGAGAAAACAGAACTGAAACTAATATCCTTCAAAAATCGTGACTTCATTCAGCTAACTTGCAAAACTTTTAACATGTTGTTGACCAAGTAGATAGCTATAATAATTACCTTTTTATATGCATTTATTTCCACTCCATTTTTTTTACTCTATGGTGACAAGAGACTGCTATGGGAACAAAGATGAACATACAAGAAAATATATCAAAGGAAGATGCAGCTTACTTGAAGGCCATCTCATCGTAAGTAATTGAAAGCTTTATGAGCTAACTTAGTTCCCAGATATGGTGATTATTCAATATATTATCTTATATAGAAAAAAAACCCAATGAAGTGAAAAAATATATTATAATTTTCTGATAAGCTTACATAGTAAGTGGTAAGCAGGTGGGTTCTATTATCCTCTGGTTTCCTATTAAATCCATAACACATCAAAGCTATTTCATAGATGGAAGTGCCTAAATGACTATTGGCATCAGTAGCGAAAAAAATATAGATATATAAATGTAAACTATGACAGATATTTATAACATCAGGCTTCACTTTCTATAAATATTGTATAACCAAGTTTACAAATAAATGCATAATGTAATTTTCTAAGGAATTTAAAGAGTAGTATAAATTCTGTGGAAAAGTATGATATTCAATCATTTATGATAATGAATATGACATAGACTAGAAGTTTCAAATTAATATTTTCTAAAACTACTGCTAATACAAATTATGGAGTTTTATTAACTGAGGTAATATTATTTTTTTACCATAATAATACCTAAATGATCTACCCATAATACTTACCTCTTTTACCCAAACATTAATTTTTTAATACAGTAGTAAATTTATACAATCTAACTATGCCCAGATTATGGGGTCCTATAATTGTATTAACATATCTATTCAAGCAAGTTTAAACATTAATGTGTACAAAGTTTAGAATTTTCCTGTTTCATTCCAGAGTTGGAGATACAGGATTGCATCGAGTTTTACGGCCATGGCTACATCCAAAATTAATTTTTAACCTTACTCCAAAAGGATGGACATTTAATAAATCTATAAAAATTATGCATGAATACACCAATAAGGTAAATTACAGATAAATGACAACAGAATTAGCAGTAATAATAATAAAAGGTCAAAGGAAATTGGAATTGGTTCAATACTCATAAAAATGTCTTTCTCCTATAGGTGATACAATCAAGAAAAAAAGAATATTTACAATCAAAGCATATGAGATTAAATGGTAAGTTACAAAACTACAACGGTACAAGTTTATATAACAATTAGCTAATTTACATTAGAGCTATCCAATGTGTCATATATGGACACTGCAAGTTTCGGACCTCAATTTTTTCCGGCACTTAATGGTCTTTTGTCACTTCTGGTCTAGTCAGTAGTTACCGTCATGACTTGAAGGTGTTCTTGCATATCCTTGCGTTACCATTCAATTAACAAACATAAACTGATACTAAGCCAGTGTTCCCCAGATCTGTGCCATTTGCCCTGATTCCCTTTGTCTCTGCAGAACTGGATCGGGTGGTGGAAAAGGGTATATCGATTCCAGTCCCTGTGTCCAACTGGGCAACACCAACAAAATGTGCTTTAGAAAAGTGGAGAAATAAGAATTTGTGGTGATTACAGTGGAATGGTCAACCCAGCCCGTCTTCATGAGATTTTTACCCATTACCCACATTGCAAGAGACGTCTGTCAGTTTGGCTGGTGGGAAGTGGTTCTCTAAGTTGGGCATGTCTGAGGCCTTCCTGCAGATAACTGTGGATGACAAGATAGCTGAAGTGTCGACTTTCAACACTCACAAAGGCCAGTATCAGATAAAAAGACTTCCCTTTGGTCTTTCCTCAGCTCCCAGATTACTTCAAAGAATTATGGAGACCATCCTGGCAGGCCTAGAAGGAGTTGTTATTTATCTAGATGATGTTTTGGTTCAGGCCAGGACAGAGTAAGAGATGTGGGTCAGTGTGTGCCAAGTAATGAAAATATTTATGGAAGCTGACCTCCGCCTCCGCCTTGACAAATGTTTGTTTGGGGTAACAATTCAGAGTTCTTGGGTTACCACATTACTCCATTTAGAATCTCACCCCTCTGCTCAAAGGTGAAGCCATTGCTTGCTGCCCGCTCTCCACAGTCCTGTGAAGAATTGCAAGTCTACTTGGGTATGATAAATTATTATGATCATTTCTTCCCCAATAAAGCACAGCAGTTCCAGCCACTATACCAACTGTTATGAGAGGGAACTCATTGGAAGTGGACTGTATAAGATACATCAAACAGGTGCTAGCCTCAGATTCTGTCCTAGGGCATTTCAATCCCTCTTTCTCCATCACTGTCGCCTGTGATGCCTCACCTTTTGGAGTTGGTCTGTGCTCTCCCACATCCTCCCAGATGGCACCGAACAACCTATTCAGTTTGCATCCCAAGCCCTTGACCCCAGTGAGCGGAATTATGGACAGATTGACAAAGAAGCCCTTGCCATCATCTTTGCCATAACTATATTTCACATGTATCTGATAAGTCACTCATTTACAATTTTGACTAATAATAAACCATTACTGGGCATTTTCCACCCAGACAAATCCATTAGAGAGGTACTCTCTCCAAGGATAGTGAGATGGGTTCCTGGCAAGTTACACCTATGAACTGAAGTGTTGCCCTGGAGTGCATCATCGAAATGCAGATTTTCTCAGCAGGCATCCAACTCCAGACTCACAGGACATGTTTCCTGAACCAGCTGCTATACATCTGCTTCAACATGACTCTAACATTTCCCCACTAAATAGTGTCTCTGTAGCTGCTGCAACAAGTACAGATTCAATACTTCAGGACGTAATGGCTGCCCTCCATGGGTGGAAAAATCGAAAGCTCTAAGAAGAAGCTGCAAAATATCTGAAGGCCTCACCAGGAACCTTTTCAGTGATGAATGGTTGCATTCTTTGTGGTGAGATAGTGGTAATCCCCACTTCCTTAAGACCATCCATGTTGTTCTACCTATACATGGTACACCAAGGTATTGTGAGGACCAAATCAATTGCACGCTCATACATTTGGTGGACCTTATGGACAAGGACATTGAAGAAATGATTCAGAGATGTATACAGTGTGCTGAGGTAAGACCCAACCCCCCTAAGGCTCCAGTGATCCCATGGAAAACCCCTCCTAAACCTTGGCCCAGGATCCATCTTGACTTTGCTGGCCCAATGCAAGGACACATTCGTAATCCTGGTTGACGCCTTTTCCAAGCGGATCAAGTTGAGAAGACCCATGGGGCTAAGGATGCAAGAACTGTTATTATATGTTGTCATAGTTGGTTTGCAACACATGGACTGCCAGATGAGATAGTATGTGATGATGGCCCAGGTTTAGAGCCTCATAATTTAGTGAATTTTTGAAGAAAAATGGAATCAAACAGACATTCACAGCCCAATATCACCCAGCATCAAATGGACAAGCTGAGTGTACAGTGAGGACAGTCAAAAGCACCCTTGTTAAAAATACCACCACCCAGCTTGGTACAAGAACTTTCCAACATTCTCTTGCCTCTGAGAGTTACACCAAACACAGTCACTGGTCGCAGCCCGTCAGAAATGCTTAAGGGTCAGCACCTACAAACAGTCTTTGACAGATTACACCCATCCTCACACTCTTGGAACTATAGGGAGGATAACAAATAACTGCACATCAGGAAATGATTATTAAGGAGGCAGATGCTATATATTTTAGAAATTATGCAGTGGATTCCTGATGTGATTGTCACTCAGCTTGGGTCATGCAATTATGAGGTCCAAGCTGAAGGAGGAAGAAAAGAAAGACATCACATAAACCAGCTGTGGAAGCACAGCAGTGGGACCAGAGAATCTACAAAAAGGGCTGGTCCCTATCCC
Source organism: Rhinocypha anisoptera (assembly GCA_011762765.2). NCBI lineage: Eukaryota > Metazoa > Arthropoda > Insecta > Odonata > Chlorocyphidae > Rhinocypha > Rhinocypha anisoptera. The sequence goes on along the minus strand of WURS02031928.1, from coordinate 1,424 downwards.
AGTTACAGCCATGCACCAGCAGTACCCCTCTCCACAGGTACCCTGGACCTTCCCCAAGTGTCAGACCTAACTTCTGACATTCCAGATGAAGATATCGAGGGGGCAGAAGTTTTGGATAGGGAGTTGGGTCAAACAGCAGGACAGAAATGTTTGGAGAGAAGAAGGAAGACCAGTTTTGAAAACTCCCTTAAGGATTTCCTCCCATATTAGTGCACCCATAATCAGTCAAGTTTTTCTGTGTTATAAATCATTCTAAAATGGGGGGAATTGTTATATATAGACATTACACCTCAACTTTTTCCACCACTTGATGGGCTTTTGTCACTTCCGGTCCAATTAGTAGTCACCGGTGTGACTTAACGAGCTCATTGGGTGCTCGTGCATATCTGTGTGTTACCATTCAATTAACAAACATAGCATGGTGATTGAAATAATCAATGATTAAGACATCTGACATTTTGCTCTCAAGATTCCAGAGGCTAGGGTATGGTAGTAGTAGTATATTTGGTTATAGGGTGCTTCAAAGGCTACAGTCATTCCATACCTCCACAAATCAAGGAAAAATACCCACTTGCACAAACACAACACCCATGCCCTGAGCTGGACTTGAACATGTGAAATTTGGATTAGTCGGCAGGAATGCTACCCACCAGGCTAACCTGGTCAGTGGATAGGGATTGTCTTTGGATGAATACCATTCTTTTGTGACCCTCATATGGGTCTAGCAAAAGGTTGAGCTTAAGGTATATTTAATGAGAATAGCAAAGGAATATAAGAATGCATTTCTCGTGCATGAACATAGGAGAAAATCTGAAAATAATGAATCTTTCAACTGGTTTTATAAAATTTCAAAAGTGTTTATTCAACTGGCAATGGAAAGGTTCATATCCAAATCCTGACTAAGCAAATACTTTTTCTCTTTAGAATCAGTATATTTCCATCTTCCTAACCATAATCTTTGCTTTTACTTTTAAATTTTACTATCCCTTTCCTAATTTCCATCATTTATCATGCTTAGATAAGTTTATATAAATTTATTTTGAAATCAATTGCAGGTGAGGTAACTTTGTGGAATATAATCATAATCAAAATGAAAACACTGTTTAATTCCACAAAATGTAATGTCACAAACACTGCAGGTTTCAACCTCACTAGGTCATTCACAAGAGAACCTCTTGAGTATGTGACAATACATTTTGTGAAATAAAACTTGTGTTTTCATTTGCATTATGATTTTATTAAGATTATCATATTTTATTATTATGATTATTATATGATTTAATTAAGATAATGATATATATATATTTTTTTTTCATTATCAGTACTTCAATCCAAAGATTGGTTGAATGCAGCCCTCTATCCTTTCCTATCTAGTGCTAGCTCTCTTGCTCCTTGGTAGGTCTTCCTTCTAACGTCTCTAATAA
>WURS02031917.1:0-11572 GCA_011762765.2 Rhinocypha anisoptera | reverse complement strand
AGGTCTGCAACCAACCAATCTTTACATCGATGACCTTTGATTCTCCATCACGAGAGAATATCAATTTCCTTCACTTCCGATTGGGATACGATGGTTAGCGCTAGGTGTCGCCTTCTGAGTGCGTATGAACGCACGTAATAGTTAGTATTCAAAATGGAGGAAGCGAGAGGCGGAATTGCCTCTGCGATTGTACGGGAGGTAGATAGTGTAGACAAGGTTTGTGGAGTTTGAATATGCCCTGGCTCTACTTATTGCAAAAATTTTGATCTTCTCCTTAAGAATTGCCGCCCTCTGCAACGCCAAACGCTGCTGAAGTGTTAATGATTCCATTTCTGTTTAAATTATATTGAGCGTAAGCAATTATAAATGTACCTACAAGAGCCTACGAGAAAGAAGGGTCTAAATCCTCCATCGTGAATAAAACTACTTCGCAACAAATCTAAATGGATATAATTTGAAGCTAGGCCTTGAAATGTCCACGTCATTCTGCTTCAGTCATATGTAGTAAACTTCCTGAAGATATTCAACAGGTTTCCTCTACTGTGGGTTTCAATAAAGACTAAAAAGAGAGAAGTTCCTCGTATAAAAGGCATGTTATTTGATATCAAGGATTACTTAATTGAGGAAAATATTTGATGATTCCAAATTTTGCAATTTTTTCTACTGCTTCCTGTCTTCTTATATCAACTTTAGTTGTATTTATGTTTTACATGTATAATATGACAAAGTCTACGGCTGTTTCACCTACTACAGCCCAATAAAGAAAATATATAAATAAATAAAAACTTTTTCCACGGTCCTTCAATTCAATTGACTACCCATAATTCGTGAATCTTTTACAAGAGACCACTAGTTTATACTCGTTTTTTGTCTTTGTGGAACGAAACTACAACTAGTTTTCATCGAATTCTTGTGGAAACATACAGAACTGAAGTGATCAGTCATCAGCATGTGACCAAGTGGTACAGGTTATTCAAATAAATCTTATAATGATGGAAGAAATTTCCAGCTGACGATTGTCTCTGAAGAAACTTTGGCGAAATTTGAAGAGACCATCCAATAAGATCGCCGTTTGACCCTTTGCTACCTCCACGTATCTTTTCCTGACATCTCTAGGAGTCTTCTGATTAAAATCATGACAGAAATGCTGGAGTACAGAAAGTTGTCAACGACAAAGCCAGGCATCACACTGCGCACCTTACCCAAGAGCATCTTAGCTCCATTGGATGGGATATCGTCAACCCCCATACTGTCCGGATTTGGTTCGCGGAGATTATCATCTTTTCACTAAGCTTTTGGGGTTTTTAGCAGGAAAAAATTTTTCTGACGACGAAGAGGTAAATGATACGGTTGGAAAAGTGGCTAAAGGAGGTTCGATACTTATACAGGTATACAAAAGGTATACAAAAGCTGGTGCCACTTCTACGAAAGTTCATTGATCTGAAGAGCGATTACGTAGAAAAAACAATATAACTGTCTCAATCAATTTTATGAAAATATATGGCCATTTATTTTATAAAAAATGTTGTAACCTTACTTCCTAGTCGACCCTAGTATGTATATTTAGCTCTGAATTCGATGTCCTCGACCAGGGAGGTGGACAACCAGGTAGTTTTGGAAATTCGAGGAGACTTTTTGGGTCACCTGAGCCATTGTGGTCGCCGTTGGTCTAAATACGGTCTAAATACGGTTTACATAAAGTTTCTGGACATCATCTTCGAAATAAACGGATGTAAACCTCAGACTTGTATTTTCGACGAAAGTTTAATCAATTAAGACAATCTCTTGAGTTCCTCTTTCCTTCCTTCCCTGGCGATAAAAAATTTAATGAAGTTGCGACGAAAATTCGATATGCTAGTTTCCGACGTTCGATGAAAATGCAGTGGAGCTAGTCAGATATCACATCGATTTCGGCCGAACTCACTCTCTATATCGGGAGAGACTGTTTAATTTGAGCCTCTCGCTAGATTTAGTGAGAGGCTTGAATGGAACAGTTTGTGTTTTCCCAATCGACTTCCAGTTTCGGCCTAAGGGCTTCTCCGAGTAGTTCCAATTCTCTTCACTGTAGCGTCGAATGTCTCACAGAAAAGAACCGGTTGGGCTTTTCAAATCGAGATTCAACGGATTTTCCAGAGGTACGAGAGGACAAAATAGAGGGGAAAAGAGAAGGAAAGGTTTCAGGTGGAAGACCAGAGGGAAGACGAATGCGTAGCCCAATTAAAGAGGGACATTATACGAAAGAACTAACAAAACCCCGAGGTAGACGTTCATTGGTAATACTGATCCTTTGGGAGGCCGTAGAAATGCTTCTTTCTTTAGGGTGATAAAAATCAATGCTTGGTTCCTGCATTCAGAGACGATTAAATGTGCTAGGAGAAAGGACACGTATCGTTTAAGTTTTGTCATCTGTATTCCACTATACATTATTTTTTTGTAATTTCCGTTCGTTCCCACACGCTCAAAAAAATGAATTTGATTAGGGTTCCGCGATCTTGAACTCGGGAAAAAAATAACTCCCGCCCCAACATGAAAGATGTTAGAAGAAATGAGAGAGAACTAGCTGAAGTCGATCATTCTTCGGATTTAGAAAGAGATGGTTAATACTGCCGTGCGTGAGTGATGGAAAGAAAGAAAACTGTAAGCGAATCAATTTCAAAGGCTCTCGAAATAAGTTGAATTTCTCCTCCAGCAGATGATTAGCAGTATCTAAGGATGTTATAATTATGGGTGTTTTGATTATTAAAATATTTAAAATAACAATTTACAATTATACGAAGAGCTCTAATAGTTGGAAAGAATGATTCTAACCAAGGACTTTGAGCAAAATACTGACAAAATAGTAAGTTGTAAGAAGGGCATTCATTGCTAATTCATAGAGTATATAAGAATAGATCAAAGAAAAATTACTCTAATTACATTTTTGAAAAGTCCTGATGGAATGGACTGACGCAGTCTGGATAATATGTTTCTATGCACCCAATTCAACAATGCTCAATTTCATATTTATTTATGTTCCAATATTTTCTTTCTTCATTCAATTTGGATTTAATTTTCAACGACATAACAAAGTTCTCAACTTAAAATTTTTGGAAACGTGCTTTTAGAAGATTTTCATTCTTTTTATATGGGTCTAAACATATGAATAAATGGTTATATGTCTGTCCGTTGCAGCATAAAGAACTTGCGAGCGAAGAACGTTTTTACTTGTTGAACTTATTTTTGGACCAATTTTTCATTAAGACAACACTTTTTACTCCATTCCATACTTGCTGCGATCATGAAAGGAGGTTAGAAGGTGTAATTAAGCTTCTCCAATTCAATAACCTCGAAGAACTGCCTAAACGTTCCCAGCGATTCCGGGGACAATAATACGAAAAATATATATCTCACTACCGTGATTGCATATAAAGTATACTACTAACACATATAACTGCAATACCAGACCGTAGGTTTTGAATATTATTATCATTGCGTTTGGAAGAAAAGCAGCTCGGAAAAAGAAATATGAACAAAAGATAATTTTCAAACCCACGCGTAGCTGTTGTTATCCGAACAAAAGGATATTTTGCTGCCCAAAAAAATAATTAATTTTGTGTGATGGCATTTTGTTTCAAATTCTCATCCCAGATATTAAATTCTCAGAATACGAAATATCCATTTTGGTCATGAAGTTTTAAACAATGAAAAATATTTTCATTAAGGCTAGATTCTCTCGAAGAAACCTTATAATATATTTCAAGGCGAGAATAAGCTTCGTATAACATTTAAATACACCAGCACGGCACACTGATGCGTACAGCTTTTATTATAATTCGTAGTGATACACCAGAAAATAGCTTGACATTGGAAAACAGCTTGACATGGACTTGATAATGGTGTAGTACACCGAAACATGTTGTAATAAAGAGAAGTTTTTTAAAAGTGGAAATTGCAAATTTTTGTACTTATTTCTCAGAAAATAGCTCATCAAGAGATATTTTTACTAAATTAAGTTATAATTTCAGGGAGATTTCAAGAATAATATAATCGTCCGAATACCAAGAATAAAGGGGCAGACATATGCGAAAAATTCCGAAAGATTATAGGTTCGCGATTACGGCATCAAAGGTTCTGATTAAAATTATATAGAAGAATGGACAGGAGAGCAGAATAATAAGTGAGGAACGGAATGTATTTCGAAGAAGTAGAGCAAGCAATTCTTACACAGGCTAATCTTGGAGAAGGGGTTACATAAAGACCAACCCCCGTTTGGAGTTTGAAAATCTTTTAATAACGTGGACTAGAACTCCGTGCTATGAATCTTAAAGGATATCGGAATTACTAACAGAACATTAATACATTCTCTATACAGAGAGAAGATAGAAGTGATAAGTTGTAGAGAAAGAAAAGAAGAATCAAGAATAAAAAAAGGAGTAAGACAGCGATTCTCGATGGTGCCTCTAATTTTCAATGTTTTCATCAAGAAGACAATTCATGAAAGCAAATAGAAGGTAAAAGGAGAAGCGAAAAGCATGTAAAGTTAGTTGCAGATGACATTGCAATACTGGCATAGAAGGAAATGATCTAACAAACGCATTGGCCTACATTAATAGGGGAATTAAAATATACAACTTAAGAAAAAACAATAATAAAAAAGGTTGCAACCCGAGTTAGGGAAAAAGTTGTAAAGTTAAGATACGGAAGGTGGCAATTGGGTAGGTGGAAGAATTATGCTACCGGAGCACCGATGATGGTAGAAGATCATAGGAATAAGGAGGTAGATGTTAAGAGGAGATAATTAGAGAAGTATGAAGGGAAAATAAGGTATTCTCTCAGAGGACAACATTACTTACTGCATATAATATTATGCCTTAAAATAAGGAAGAGATGGGGATATACGTTTTAAGCCTATATTTTTATGGAAGTGAGGCATGGGCAATATCACCATCAGAGGAAAAAAATGAGTGGAGGCGATGAGAATGTGGTGCTGCAGAAGAATATTGAACTTAAAATCGATAGAGCGATCGATTAATGCCGAAGTACCCCGAAGAATTGCCGAAAAGAGAAGTTTATTGACTAGACCTAGAAAAATTGATGCCTTAAAGTTAATTAAAAACATTATCAGACATCAATTCGCCCGTAAGCGTTTTTCATCAGAATAGTCTACGTAACTTATACTCTTCGCGGTAACTCATGCAATTGGGTCGAAACAGGGAGCAGAGTGGAATACGTCTGTGAAGGTGACACCACAGACTGTACAGAGCCCGAGATCGCATGTGGATTCACGATGGAACGTAACTCAAAATACCTGGATCGGTATGCAAATGAATTCCGATTTATCGACCAGATTCAGGCAACGTACTGTATCCTTGTTTTACGGCATGTCACATATAGCTACAGAAATACATCAAAGTTACAGTAACGGAGCCTAAAAAAGAAACTTCATTCACAACAAATATTTTAATCTAGAAAAAAAACCTAATATTTAATGATTGTGTATTGTAACATCTATGGCATTAATAACTCGACACCTGCTCGGTAGCAGATACGCATATCAGTAATGCATTATGAGAAGATTCAAGAAATGTTGGCCTCATGATTACCTGGTAATGAGCCTTAATATGGTTAAATAGCGACAGAATAATGAAGTTCATCGGATAGAATATTATATAATATTACCCCAAATCTTCGAATGAATGACCAGAATGGCATTGTTCGTGATATGGATTCTGGATGAAAACTTGCGAGAATAATTTTGTTCCCATCAAAGATAATTACGTACCTATGCATCTATCAAGGTATCTACATACATCCTAATTTGAATCTAAATATATAAGTTTACGAAAAGGATAAGCAATGGAATATGTGGTTCAAATATTATGAAATGGATAGTGTTTACCGTAATGAAGTGCTTCGACATCTAAATCCTTACAGTAGGAGCAACAGTGCCATCAGAAGCGAGGACATCTTACCTGAAAATAAAAAAGACAATCAGCTTAGTGCTCGCAGAAATAACAAAATGTTACATATATTAATAATGTGAAAAAGTACACATATGAAAATAAGCACATAAAAATGAATTAACATTTATTTCATAATCAATGTTACGTCTTTGTAAGTCGTCGATTTATGGAGTGTGATGACTACAGGGAACTGAAAATTGTGCTCTATCGAGGAATCGCATCAAGTTCCGATATGAAGTAGTGTGAGCGCATGCGCCATCAACGTGTTAGGAAAGAAACAAAAGAATTTTTCCCCTTCACTTGAGAATTAATTCACATCATCATTCCCAGATCAGAACGCCATTACGAGCGAGTTTCAAGATGACAGTTAAAGAAACACTTCTGCTGTCCACGGAAAAAGTCTCCCCACTGGAGAGAAACTTAAGAAAGCAGAGTTAAAATAAAAATATATTTAAAGGACTCAATACTTACAGGAACTCATTTTCTTTTAAGTGGTCCTTAGAGCCTGTTAATCACGACCAATTAATTTTTATTCTATATCCAAGAATATATTTTTGGCTTTTGTAAACTGACCTAAGGCACTTTTCGAAAAAATAACGTTTCATAATCTTTTCATTTATTATTTCAAAGAGCGTTCAATACACCTCACTTTTATCGGCGATAGTGTTAAAAAATCGCTAAGGTTCACGGTTCCCGTCCTTACTTTATGGAATTTTTCCAATGTGGAAGAAAAATAACCTTCGTAAATTCCACTAAATAAATTTAATTTATTGGAATTTACGACAATTTTTATTTTTCTCCCAACATCAAAAATCCACGTGAAGATTTATAAAATGAAGGAAATTATTTAAGAATAAACTATTCACAGCTTTATCTATTCCTTTTACTAACTACGACATACCTTTCTATCGAAGGACGTAAACAGAACATTTCACTTTAAATTGCAGTTTAAATATTAGTTCAACCCAAGAAGGAACACCGCGCTCCCGATGCTCCAATCAATTGATAAGAGGAATCAGCTCATAATTGAAAGAAGCGTCAGGGTCAAATGGTTTCAAATTCAATAGAAGCTGTGGTAAACGTTTGTTCCTCTTTCGACTGCCATAGTTTCCGTTCTCACGGTGGCTTACATAACGTGGAACGCCGTTTCACTGGAAACAACATCATTCCAATAGAACATGACGCTAAAAATACAAAATAATTCAGTAAAAATGTATTTTTGTCTAACTTCTCTGTCATTTTTCATTGCCCTCAAAAATATACTTTACGACCCCATTGCTAAATGTAATGATTTCAATTCAAATAGGATATAAATATTGCAATTTCGACTGCATTCGTGCTACCGGAAGAGTTAACATTGATGCTCATTTACAAAATTGGGGTATATACAAAACAAAAAATGACTCACTTGTCATATTTATCACAAAGAATGTGCCATGGTATAATTATCTCTAAATATACCGAAATTGAAATAAAGTTTTACGCGTTTGGCTCGACAGTTGAGGTTCAACGCTTCAAAGTTTTATTTTCCATAAAAATGGTCACATAAGTAAATATCCAGTCGAAATTTCAACTGTCATTTGAACGAATCCGTCAATTTGATGACATAGGGTGGAGACAAATATCATATTATTTGCCATTTAAATCAAAGAAATATTGAAATTAAGTGTGCCATATACACAATGAGTTTAGAAGTTTAAAAAGGTATCTTAGGCCCTATCAAAGTCTCATGTGATAAACGGGACGGATATTGATGTGCTCTCGTCATAATGGTTTCATTTCAATTCATTACTTGTCCATAATGAGGACTTTAGTTTCTGAATTCCGTCCCAACACTGATAGAACAAAAAGGTACTAAATACCTTGATAATGACGTTTACTGCAGTTCGCAGGCACGGTTACCGCCAGATTTAACCGGCCTGCCCATATGAAAGGGAATACCATCACTCCCTTAAACCAGCGTCAACTCTTATCTTGGCATATTTCCGGAGCAAAGAACGAAAATTTATGAAGCGTGATAAGGTGAATTGCTCACATCCGCCCAGAAATAAAGCGGCTAACAAGTAAGCGACTAAATTCACGGAGTGAGAGGCGAGGCTGATGGAGCCGATTCTGGTTCCTGGAGATTTCGGCAACACGGCGGCTATGTGGCCACATTCAATCTCGAGCAACGAAGAAGTTAACGATCAATGTGGAATTTTGAGGCCGTCTCTAAAATACATCTCTTAGTTAAAGCTTTAGATAAAATTCCATCCCTTAAAATCACTTTTACCACACCTTCCCCATTTATCTAACATCATCATCCCTTATATCTCAGGTTTCTGCAACTCGTTCATTACCTCCAATATCTAAATTATTTCATGTGATCGCAAGCTGACATTGTCTCCTACCACTTATTCTTTATTTTAATCCAATTTTTAAAATTATTCATACTATAATCGTTGGATATTCATCAGAATCAAACGATGTTTTTACAAAGAAATTATTTTCGAAGTGAATTTATATAAAAGAATATTAGGAACAGATTTTTGTTTGTCCAAAACGTTTCCGAAAGAATTCAAACTCTTATCTACCTGCGCGTTATAATGATGGAATTATCAGGTAGAAAAAGATGAAAGCCAATTAAAAACTGATTAGTGTAGACGTGCATATAATTGTAGAAACATACCGATAAAAAAACCAATAAAATTTTTATACTGATAGGTATACTTAGAGATATTTTTTATCGCCTAGTAAACTTTCGCCTGATATGAGTTTTTTCCGTAAAATTTATAATTTATATACCTATGTAACAAATTGCGGATGATAACTCCAATTGATAGGAAAGGATGGAGGGCTGCAGTCAACCAATCTTCGGATTGAAGTACTGATGATGATGAACTCCAATTACGAGATATGTTTAATTAGTTAGGCTCAAAACCTATCCATTCCAAAGTCTATCGTTTACACTAAACATTGTTCAAGAGGCTTATTGTGCTTAGAAAGCAAAGTGAGTCTTATTTAATAATAACTGTTTTAAATTCAGGCGTAATATAATAAAAAAAATTGCTTAGTTAAAAAATTGTGAAAATATTGACGAATTAAAAAAATGATAGCTTCACCAATTATTATTTTGAAAAGGGATGCTTTTAATATTTTATCACTAGAATTCACGAATTGTAAATTTTTCGTGGGGTGAATTATGCCCTACAAACTTTATTGTCTGGATCTAGATGTTGAAATGCGAAGGTGTAGATCACTTGGACCAAAATCTTCAGAGGATTCGCACGAGCGGCATGGCGTATGAATTTTTCACCTCTGGAGAGTTGGCATTTAATGAAGTTTAGAGTCATTACAAATTAACAAAACATTTTCCTTGATTTATAACATATTAAAGTTATATGTAATTAAATTTTGCTTTGTAGAGTTAAAAAAAATCGTGGAAGGTGAAGAATAGAGAACATATAAAACACAGAATCAGATTAAAAAGAGACTAGCGTGGGAAACAATAAAGTTAAGAGTACTTATGAAATGTCCCCTTTGGATTGATAGATGACAACAAGAAATTTCTGAAAAAATATCCATTCATGTTTGACTTGACCGTTATCAACATAAATATACCTATTAACAAAGGTGAAGATCTTGGACGAACTATGAAAGTTATTAAGCATAATTAACAACTTTTCCTTATCGTTTCAACTAACATTAGCATTTTGCAGGTTCAGTTTTTCATCTTTTGTAGTACCTTAATCCTGTTCAGAGTTCGGCTTCCTTTCCTCTCAACCTTAGCCCTTGATTGCTTTCCTTTCTAATAAAGATTTCAGCGTGTTTCAGCATATTTCTAAGTATATATCTACACACTTCCCTCAGCAATTCTGCCCTACATCGTTCTACCTTTCCCCAATACAGAACTATCTCTACCTGCCATTTCAAGTGAATGTGTCAAGGTGATAACGTTTCTAACGAAGACAATGAAATCACATTAGCTTCTTGACCCACGGCAAAAAGAAATATTATTATGAAATAAATCATCAGTATCGTAAGATACAGAGTAATGGTGACGAGAACACGTCAAGGGAACCCGGAATATGCCATTGTAGGACAGTGCAGGATCGTAGTGGCAAGTTCTAATCGCGTTTTTGGTCGGAAGCATTTGGTTTGCTCCCGGAGCAGATCCCCAAAGGACTCGTGGACTCTTCGAGGAGAATATTCAGACGGGCGGATGTGAACCAATGGTACAAGGCACAGATGATACCTCTGGGAAATGTGAAAATCCGTCGTGGTGGACACCGGCTGACGATGGTGGAGGAATCCCATTTTCCCTGTCCACTCAGCGAATAATATCCCATCCGTCGAAGTCATCACTCCTGCCGCTGGAGATTAACCCATGCACAGGATCAACAGTCTCTCCAGAAGCCACGCAATAAATTCCCAAAAGAAATCAAGAGCCTAATCTAAGATTTCGCAAAAGAAACTCATCTGCCAGGTATTTATTTATTAATACCGCAAATATCTTACATGAGTAAATATGAACCACTTCCCTATCGAACGACTTCTGTTTTTATGTTCAATGCTGTAAATGTAATCGTTTACAAACATGAACGCGAGTTGAAACTGATGCCTTTATAAGTAAAAATTAGTATCAGCTCTCTTCTCTATCATAAGTTAAATATATCGTATGTTTTTGGATTTCATTTTTATATCCGGGGTGTGTCCCGTACGATAGGGGATAAGTGAATTTATTTAATGAGTAAATAATTAGTAAAATGTTTAATTTCTTCTTCTCTAAAATTCTAAAATCTCACTTGAAGTCAAAAGAGGACGAAAATATCACTCAAATTTCCCTGGGAAAACTAAATTAGGCTGACGGATTTCGCAATATCGCTCAATTATATCCTAATCTAGGTGATCACGGTTCGTATCAAGGTGCAAAAATCTGTGAGGTCAGTAAAAGTAGAGGGTAGTTTAGGTTTTATTTTTTGTTTTAACATATATGGTCGTCATATTTAAACTTTAAGTAGTTAGAGGGAAAAATAATATAATTTCATTTGAAATAACGAATTCTCAATGTTGGATGTTGAAAAAAGGACAATTTTGTCTCCTGAAAAAACAGAAAATAAAGCCTCTTTTTTGTATGCTTTCTATGTTTTTATGTCACACCAATGGAAAAGTTTGTGATTACGCATTATTGCATGTATCATCTCTGAACATATATATTTATACAAGCATGCATAGATATCTTGAATTTGATCAATGACATTAAAAAGATACATTTGGGTTCGGTAAATTAATGCCGGTGCCTATTGACTTGGGAGACATTCGAGGGAAAGAGCAGCGCTAGTGATCGCATGATGATGACGGCACGCGATATTACATGCATGGAACTCATTCGTCCGCACCGGTTTTTCCCTTACAGGTCTTTTACGACTTGTCCCGTATCCACGGGGGGGGGGGGGGGGGGGGGGGGCGGGTGGCCCCCCCTCCTCTTTTTGCGGTTCTCTCCCATCGGTAGGGGGTTTGTGGAAAGAGAGGTGGTGGGTGGGTGGGTGAATGAGCCGCCATTTGATCGACGGTTCGCGGTCGTGAGGGGAGAGAATGGGGGGGGGGGAAGGGGAAGAGAGCACGAGGAGGTGGCGGTGACCACACACCCC
>WURS02031908.1:0-11572 GCA_011762765.2 Rhinocypha anisoptera | reverse complement strand
CCTGCGACCTTTGGGTTAGCCGGCGAGCATGCTACCCACCAGGCTAACCCGGTCGGCTGTACTCAATAAACATTTGGACAGAATTTGAGATATAACTTTATGAAAAATTAATTTATTGCAACAATCATAAAATTCTAAGAAAACATTAATAAATTACAATAAAAACAGTTGCAGTTAAATAAACAAGTATCTTAAATATAACACGACATACAGTATTGAATTTCATTGCTCTATAATGTTTATATTATGAAAAGTAAAATATATTAAAACTCATATACTTTTAAATCCATGAATTTGTTCATCAGAACTGTATATATGATAGATGATTGGAAATAAATGTGTGTCCAGAGAAGACAATGGAAATGGATTGAAGTCAACAATGTTTATACTAAAACAATGTAATGTGAACTACTAAAATCTTTTCTATCAAAAAGCCTTCACATTTCTTTTTCATTATTTCTTGCCTTTCAGTAATTAAACTATATAGTAAGGCAAATTCACAAAAGCTAACTTTCGTAACAGCTTTCTGTAGTAACTTCATGAATTCCAATCTAATGCAACATGACACACTAATAAATAAAAATTTGCAACAATAACACTGGCAATTGTTATTGGAAAACCAACTTTAAAAAACTGCACAAATGTAAAACGGTATCCATGCTGTTCTGCTACACCAGCACACACAACATTAGCAGATGCTCCAATTAGTGTGCCATTACCTATTGAAAAAAATTGATTATTATGTATAAAATGGGCCAATGGATGATTATGTCACTGAAAAAGTAATGAGTAAAATTTTAAAATATTACCTCCAAGGCATGCACCAAAAGCAAGAGCCCAGACCAGTGGTTGTAGTGGTAAATTTAGCTCTCTGTTAGCAGCTAAAGATGTAATAATTCGTATCATTACAGTAGTCAGTGGAATATTGTCAACAAATGCTGAAGCTATAGCTGATACCCACAATATTAATAATATTGCTACTGCCAGTCTATGCTCAGCTCCCACACTGTGGATAATGGTTTCAGTTTGAAGCCCAATCCACTCGATTAATCCAAGACGGGACAATGCCTGCAAGTTGAATTTGATGGAATTTGGTCATTTTTCAAAGATTATTGGCAAGTCTGCATGTGCTTTAAAGTGGCAACCTAATCATTAGGCCTTTCTCTCCTAGCATTTTTGTTTAATCCAGTGAAGTATCCCATATCAGCAATAGAAGTTAATGGATAAACAAATGGTGACTAAAATGAGGACATTAGTCTTGAATAGCAGAAAAATTAATGAGGATAAGGAGATTCAGGGATGATCATAAGGAAATAATATAAAGTGATGTTTACCTCCCCTTACAGCACAAATTTAATGGTCTTACTGATTATCCCCTCAAATGAAGAATGATAACCAAACCAAGCTTAAAGATTTTAAATATAAAGAGAATAGAAAGACTTCAGTTTTAGACAAATATTTGTACTTTTAGCTAAAGGAATAAACTTTGAACAATAAAAATGTAATTGAAATGAATAAAAAATTATGTTTAAGAGAATGTAGCATTCTTTTTATCCATTCTGAATCTTTTTAGTGATGCATGAAATGATACACCTGAAAAATAATTTTGTAAGGATCATTTTTTTTTATTGTATAAAACACAGTCTTCAACCCTAATGTAGGTTTGATAGGTGAGGGTAGACCACACCTAGTACTAATTACTTAAGACAAGTGGTGTGTGAAAATTCACAAATCAGGTTAGAGGGGTCAGTTCCTTTCACTGTGCTGCCTGTGGCTTCCTAGGAAGATCTAGTGCCCAGAAAATCACTCAGTCCAGGTTTACCTGGTGGTATCGGGAGTTGCCACCAGTTAAGCCTAGGCTGAGTGATTTATTAACCAAGGTCCTCCATTCAGTAGCCAAGTGCTACCTCAAAAATGTGTACAGTTGCATTGTGGTAAGAGATAATTTGGATTTTGTCTAAGATAGTATTTGATATAATCTAAATAAATATATTTTGGAAGTGTTTTAAAACTCATTGTCTTAAGAGAACTTATTGGTAAATATAATTTTTATAAAAGATATGCATTAATGTGATTCATAAATTTTCGTTTAGCAATTTGCAAATTGTTCATGTGTCAGTCTGTTTGCATCTTGAGAAAATTTGTTCAGGCTCTTGTTCCTACACTATTTTAGAGCCCACTTAAGATCTTATCCACTTAAGCTACTCAGTACATATTCAATTGATGTCAGATCTCTTTGTTATACTTTCATTTATTATGTGGCCCATTTTTGTTTGTAAATTATTGTATATGTATGACAAAAACTATTAATGTGTATATAAGCAGGCCTCAGTGGCAGTGGGGTAACATCCTCGCCTACCAATTCAGAGGTCTCTGGTTCGAATCCCAACTAGGTGGGTTTTTCATCCTCCTCCTAGGGCTTGAATATTTGTGTTTCATTTTTGTTGTTACATTGTACCACTGTACACTGTTAATGTTAAATTTTATAAAGATATCTAAAGGGGGATAAGAAGGGAAGGCTTATAATATGCATTTTTATTCACATTATTCTTAATTAGTAAATATATCATATGGGAAATATATACCATGGAGCAGTTATCAATTTGCCAGTATAACAATTTCAAGGATCAAAAACAGATTAGTCCTTCCTAAATGTTAATGAGTGAAGATATTGAACATGAAGTACCAAACATTCACATATTTGTGAACTAGGTAATTCTCTTGAGGTTCCAAGTAACATCACCCTTATTCAAATCCAGAAAACTACATTCAGTAGAAGTCTCTACCAAGATAACCTACCATCATCTATTCATATACAATTTAATTGCAAAATGTAATATTTCCATTGCCATACCTCCATCAGTATGAATAGGGCTGCAAAGAATAGAAGTGTTCCCCATTCAATTCGGGCCAGAACTCCCTCAAGATCTTCCTGGTCCGCTAAAATAAGGAGTAGTGTGGCTCCCAGGAGAGCTATCCAGCCCAAAGACAGTTGTACTTCAGGAAGTGAGTGTACAAAGAAAATAGATATGACAAATGTTAAAGCCACTGTACTCTTGATCAATAATGGCCAGTCCCTTATTGGATACTGGAAAGGAAATTTTTTGGAAATGATTAGTAAAAAATATTATGAGGAATAGTTGATTTGAAATAACCTTATCTACAGACCATAGCACAGCTATAAGTGACTTAAGTATTTTCCTCAGCTATGCTTACCTTCTCTTGAAGCTCTTCCAAATTGGCCCTGTAATTTTCCTCTGCAAAGCTACAAAGAAATTTGCATGTTTATTACTTGAATCAAATAATTAGAAATACAAATTCCTCCTTTACAACATTTCATGCCTAGGTATTCCAATGTACTCTCAATATTAATAACATTTCATGCAGTTTAGAATATATGTAGGGCTCACTAAAGTTCGGACTTTGTTATGAGAAATCTAAATAAATATTGATATTTAAAACTTCAGATTAGGTTATGCAGCACACAACAATCTAAATAGTGCTTACATCTATACAATACAAGAATATTTTTAATTACTTAATGTATGGTCTCGATTACCTTCCACTATTATTTTTCAGCTTAAGTTCTGAAAGAAGTCTCTTGACTTTTTCAAGTAGGCTATCCCTCAAAACTTCTTCATCCTTAGAATAAGATGACAGTGAAGCAGCTGCACGTTGACATATAGCAATCTCATGGCGCAGTTCTACATTAAAGCAAATGTATAATATAAGAATGAGTGCTTAATTTTAGGGATATTATATTTTTCAATTAATCCACCAATTTTATGCACATTAGTATTATTCTTTTTCCATTATTATCTAACATTAGCACAATCCTTAAATGCATTCCTCTCTGCCTCTGTTATATGAAACATTTGTCATCTTCTATGCCATTTCCTTTACACACTTCCTTAGGAAGTGTGTAAGTGACTTCCTTCTTTCTTATTTTTCATTATGGAGTTAAAATTTAACTCCTTTAAATGCCCCAACACTATCATTATGAGCAAAGAGAGGAAGTAATTATTGAGGTTGATAGAAAACTTTCAAGATATAAAGAAACATTTACATTCATACACATCAACCACCAACCAGTGCAAGTATATGATAAATAACAAAATAGAAGAGATAATAATTGAAATATCCATTTTTCTTCAACAGTGTTAGGCGACTGAAAACCTGAGTGCCATCTCATAGTGAACAAAGTCAAGGCAATCAGTGTCTATAAACCCTGATAATTCTCAAGTGAAAATTTAGTTCTCTGTGGCATAATTAGTAGTCCATTTCACAGGCTAACAAAAAGAAGGGTTCAAATCCTGAATTAGGGAGAAATTTGTTCTCTTTGGAATTGGTCTCCATCTTCCTCACCTCATTTTGTGTTCAACCTTTTTTGTGTTACTGTACCTTATATTAATGTCAATTATTTGTCATGTTTTTTGCCAGTTGGTGGTTATTGTGCATATGATTGCATGTACACATTTTTTTCTAGCTTTTTCATTGTTTGTTTGATTCTATTAGCATGAATATGTATGCGTGTGCATCTAGTACAAAATAAGTTAAACAGATCTAATGTCAATATTATTACTTATTATATTATTCTCTAGTTTCTGTAATTTTGTATTTTACATGTATTGTAAAGTGGATAACTTTTAAATTTGTTGCAGTAATTATTTTCAGATTATGATATTTTTATATGCCTCATATCCTAAGCATTCCTGCTTGTAATTGTAACTTGTTCTTTAGCCAAATACCATTATTATTTTTAACTCAAATCAGTGATAAAATTCGGTGTCTCAGACATAAAATTGTGGAATTGGATCAGAATATTGATGCAAAGAAAAAACTTGGTAATTTCACAGAAAAAAAATTTTTTTTTCAATATAAAAACGTTTTTACATTACATATCATCATCAGGTAGTTTGTACAGAGAAACTGTAGAAACTATCTGGTGATGACATGCAACTTTAAAAGTTCTTTTCTATAGATTGAAAGAAGGATGTGGAATTACTAAGTGTTTCCTTCACATCAGTATTAATAAGTGATAAGAATAGATTCATACCCCAACCATATATGCTTGGTATAATAAATGTTTCCAACAAAAAATTTTAAATGGAGTACCTTGAACATCCTGAGGTTCATTGTTGTATCTCAAATCCATGACGTTTCGAAACATAAATCTCAGGAGCATATTCACAGTTATCATAACAATAATTACTCCAATTCCCATGTGCATGGTAAATTTAATGAAATCAATGCCCTGCAGAAAAGTAAGCATACCTCATTATGTCTTCAAGAAAAACATATGCAACTTTTACAACTTTATAAAAGTGAAACTCACAGCATCAATGACATCTCTATTCGAAGCAATTATTACATTTGGAGGATCACCAACAGCTGTTGCAGTTCCACCAATGTTGGAGTAAATTACCATTGCAAATAAAATAGGTATTGGGTTCATTTTCATCTCTTCACAAAGTCTGAAAAATAAAATTTTCAATTAGATCTAGATCAATCATAAAGTAAAACCATTTTCAAATTGACTGAACGACTTTAATATGAATTTTTTTCAGATACTGGGGATCGAATTATTTAGTAATTAATATATGATGCAGAAGAATAATTAATTTGATTTTACATCAAAATTACACAGTTCTGAATAAAAGTAGCATCTCTCCTCTGTATAATTACTGCCTATTATTTTCCAAAACATCCCAGAAATGGTTTGGAAGTTCTGGTTTTTTCTTTTCCATTTACATATTTTTATAATGATATATAATTTACTTTCATGCTCCAGATACATATCGGTAAGGATTGTTGATTAAAAGTATTTCAGCATTTTATAGTTTGTCCATCAGCCCTCAGCAATGGGGAATGAGGATAAAGTGAATTCCATCTGCTTCCTCTTTGGAAATGAGTGTTTTATAGCACCCTTAACCATATCTGACTAACCATAATGGGTATAAGTCATTAAAATGGTATGTCTTTTTCCTGTCAAGTCATCTAACCACAGTATCAAAAGAAGTTTGAAATTTGATTTAAGTATGTAAAGCTTTGTCACTTAAATTGTCATCCATTATCATTCCTATAATTAAAGATCTACTAAATAGGATTCTGTTATCTTGAGGTTGCATTTTTATGAATAATTTTGGTTAGTTAGGGTTCTAAGTAGTCTAACCAGTTATTGTATTAACTACAGCACTAACTTGGAAATTATTTATGAGAAGCTTGATCACCTTTTATTCCAAAAAATGGAGCATCATTAATTGACTATACATATTTCAGATCTTCCTCTATACATATCTATACATTACCTTATTGTAACAGGAGTCATGAGCAAAGTTGTTGTAACATTATCCAGGAATGCTGATAAAACTGCAGTGAAAA
This sequence comes from Rhinocypha anisoptera, assembly GCA_011762765.2. Taxonomy (NCBI): domain Eukaryota; kingdom Metazoa; phylum Arthropoda; class Insecta; order Odonata; family Chlorocyphidae; genus Rhinocypha; species Rhinocypha anisoptera. The sequence continues at coordinate 5,191 of WURS02031908.1, read as the reverse complement.
GGCAGAGTGTGTTTATTAAAGGCCATACTCTTCCCCCTGTGATCTGAAATTCAGCATTTGTGCATGGAATTAGCTTTAATTTTTTTCTGAGCATTGATTTTTAGTAACATAGCATTAATATTGAGCTGAAAACTTTCTTCTGATACTTACTTTGTATGCAAAGACAGCTAAATAATCAAAAATACCAGTTTCTGACAAAACAGCCACTAGGGTCATCATTGAGAACAGAAGAAGTAAAGTTTCTATATCAATCCATGAAATCAGTTCTGGCATTGTAGGTCTCTGGAATATTTATAATCTCCATAACTACTTTAAAATGCTTATTCTATACTAACATAAACAAGAGTATGCATAACATTCCACATGATGTTCTGATTCATATTCAATTTAAGTTTGTATTATTAATAAAAATAATAACCTCATTTAGTGCAGCAAGGATTGCAATTGACATAGTGGATGCCAGCATAGCAGCCAATGTACGGTGGACAATCTGCAAGAAACAAATATTATTTAAATACTAAAACAAATTAGCAACAAGTAAGCAAATTATGAATTTCAACTTACATCAAATATAATCAATATATACAGCCCCATTAATACCAAAGCAGCATACACAATACCATCATCCACATTGATAGGGGAAGGATCATATCGTATGGACACAGGAAAACTATCTTCAAGATTTGTTTCAAGCCTAAGCCTTAATAATCCTTTGGGAGGACTGGAATTTAAAACAAAAATTTTTTGGCCTCTTGTTCAAGGTAAAATCTACTTAAGCAATAAAGAACATTTTGTTTGTACTAATCACATGTTAACCAGCTGTGATATACAGCAATGCCTTTATGGAACATCAAATACAAATGATGTAATGCACTTCCAGATTTAGGATCAAATTCACATACCCAACTTCAAAATCAGATAGATGAAAGACATTCTGCTGCTCCACCTCTGGGACAAAATCAACAAGAGACTCTGACACAAGCGGAACAGTCCAAGTGTCACTTATACGCTGAAATAAAGATAGTCAAATTTAAGCAAGTCCAAGGTTTGACTCTGTATAAATAATAAGCAAGAAACAATGTCCCAGATACACGAATTCACCTCAGCCTCTGTAGCATGTTTATAATCAAGAGTATTTGAACATTCACCTTTGAATATTTGAACTTTGAGTGTATTTCACTGCTGTTATTATCATCTTCTTGGTAAGATGACACATCAGAACTACCACGAACAATTGAGGCATTTGAATCGATGCTAGAATGAAAGAGGGAGACAGCTGCCACAGCCTCTGCTGCTTCTGGAATACTCTCCAGCATCTCAGATGAATTTGTTGGAAATGATGATGATGAAGCCATTGCAAGTAGCACAGCTCCTCTGGGGGGTACCCATGGCATATCAGTCTCTTCTATCCAAGCCTTGATCCAAAAACGTGAAAGATTGGCATATGCAGGTGGAAGGAGTGAGCCTATCAGCATGATTGACATGTCAGGGGTTTTAGGTGCATCCAATATCCAAAAATCTGATGAAGAATTAAGGAATGAATAAAGGAGATGAATGTGAAACTACAATAGGCTCTCACAGTGTAAAACATTCCTGAATTGGCCCCCCTACTCTAAAATATGAAATTTACATACCAATGGGCTTAGTACTTGGTTAGCTCTATTCTCATTTAAAAAACCAACCATAGGTTAACTATTGTGACTGTGTGATGCAAAAACATATATTACGAATGAAGCCACGATAGTTGATTTTTATGAGAAATTCATGAACAGGGAAGGAAACTGCATTAACAATAATAATTATTATTTACTATGTTGTAGGAAGTGATTTTCTGGATACCCTTGTTAAACCTTCCTTTTGATCTTAAAGTGTCTTAATTGTAACTTATTCTTTTTGGAGGGCTTGCATGTTAGTGTCAGAAAGAAGATAGTGCATCATATAAAAGTTCTACACTAACATTCAGTGCCTATGTAATAAAATGCTTGACCTTGAGTTTTTGATTAGTGACCTTACAGTAAAATTCCATTATAACTTATTCTCACTTTACTACTGGTATCTCGATGTCCCCCAAAATGATTACATTGACTTTTTTCTAAGTTAGTAGTAGGTAACTTTGAAGCAAATTTTATCTTGACGAGCCTACCAATGTGTTGCAATGGCACTACTTCAAGCGTTCATATCAACATATTTAAATCATAAAACATCAATTTATATTGTATTCCATAAATAAATTAGTTTAAAATTTAGTTTTACCAAGTTTTAATTGTTTCCCATGCAGTTTTCCATAATAATTCGGGTGTAAACTCAGTCCCCTTAGACCCACGTTATAACAGGATTTTACTGTATTTGTGTAAACATTGATTAAAGCCAATTGTAATTATTTTTTTCAATTCACTGCTTCACCACGTCTTGTTGTGCAGTGCAAAAAAATGGTGGTGTATTGATTCTAGTTTCATAATCTGTGAGTCTACTTCTTGTTTGTTTCTCATCCAAATTCCTGAACAAAGAGTAAGTTTTAAAGTTGGGCTACCTGCTTCAGCATAAATGATGTTGACTTTTATGTACTATGTATTTATTGTTTGCCTTAGAATAATTTTTATATTTTCCTTGATAAATTCTTAAAATTGTTGAAAATAATCGAAGATTCAGTTTTAAATACACATCTAACCATCACAGGTAATTTTACTTACATATTTTGGAAGACTCAAGATCAAAATATGATTTCCTGTATCTATTATACTCTCTTTGCATCTGTGCTAAGAACAATGAACTGACTCAAGTGAGTGCTAATTTTCAAACTGTTTTAGATGATATGCTGATATTTACCTGGTCATTTTTGACTAAATAGTCATTAATTCCCATACATTAAATCGTTATGTAGTTCTATTGAAAATTTTCCTCAATTTATAACTCTAAATTGTACTGCATATAAAGTTTACTGATCAAATGTCTAAGTTGTCATGACTAGTCTGATTTATAAAGTTTGGGACCCTTTTATAGTAGTTTTGTTTACTTCTATTCTAACTAACTTACATTCTAATTTTTGGTATCTGTTTTCCCTTAGTCTTCATAAAGACCAGAAACATGCCTTCCTCTATTAAATGCCAAAACATTGTCAATTTATTTTAATTCATTTATCAATGAAATCATTGGTTACCAATGAAATTCATTGGTTTTCAAGGAAAATGAAAGTTTTAACTACATACATTATATATCCATGACATGAAATACCAACGTTTCCATTTTCTAATGAATGTCTAACTTCTCCATTTTAAATTAATTGTCAAATGCATGAGGTAACGCAGCTATTTGAAACTTCTAAGATGGCCTAATGAAGGATCAAATCATTCAATGCCATTGAATAAGAATGCAGTGTATCACTATCTACATGTGAGTCCTGCAACTTTTCACCCTACCCTCATCAGTGAAAGCATACTTTGTTTGCCATTATTTATCAAAATAATGTCAAAGCACTCAAGTTTTTCAACCACAATGTCCTTCCCCATCCTTTCCTGCCTCCTGTCTTTCCCTGCAAGTTTAGTTGTAATATTTTATAACATTTTCTGTTTTTCAAATATTTTCACTGCTTTTTTAAATATTCATGAGTCTAATATCATGATTATTTCTTTTTATTTATTTATTCTTTCTAGCTAACCTATCTGAAATAGGATGACCCTAGTTAGAAAAATTAATAACTGAGAAAATATTTTCATGTTAATCATGAAATCGGCTCTTGCATAAAAATATGGAAATTATATGAAAAACTGCTCAATGCTCATTTAAAAGCCATTGCAAGCGAATTACAGAGCACAATTAATTTAATAAGTTAATATAATAAATTGAAAATACTTGATTCACAATGATGGCTTTATACTTAGAAATGTACTGAATAATGGAGCATAACTGGCATACCAGAGTACCCTAAGTACTTCATTTTACTTAGAAATTTAATAAAACTTTTCAGACTCCACTATGTGGAACTTGTCCATTACGGAAGGAAAGAAATAAAACCTTGTGAAGTTCACTTCATAAAACTTAATTCACTCGACCTGGGTTTCAATACATAATACCTGATGATGATGTATTGAAACCTGGGTTCTATGAATTAAATTTTATCAAGTGGACTTCACAAAGTTTTATTTCTTTCCTTCAGAAGTTTAATATTTTGGTAAATGCTATTTGCTAGAAAAACAGCAGCATTTATTCCAAGCTCAAGAATTTGATAAAAAGACATTATCTGAATTTATGTGTTGGCACATAGAATGCATATATGTTCACTTAGTAGCATAAATATTTTTAAATTTAACTTGGTGTATTTCAAATTGTAGAAGTAAAAAATGTTATCTTAAAGGTAACAAAATAGAAAATCAAGTGAAGGCTTTAATTAATTAAGTATGACACTTTAAATATTTTTATAGTAATAGGAGTTTATAAATTTTATCTAACTTATTACAAGGAATTTCATATTTTTGTTTCTTAACTTGGATAATTAAAAGGATACTATTTGCTCTCCCTGGAGGAATTGAGGTTTGATGACTATACTTCACTTTTTCACTTTTAGTCATTAAAATAACCTGAAAATGAAGGAAAGTTAATCAATTACACCATGTTCATCCAGAGGATTAAAGAAAGGAATATTTCTTAACACATCTTTCTCATTGCAAACTGTAATGTAAAAACATTATACAGTTGAAAATGAAATCAGCTCATAAGAATGTTATAATGCATATAAATCAGTACATATTCCATGTATATATGAATACATATGTATTATACAAACATTACATGTTTATGAATATGCTGAAAATACTGCATCATCATCTTTGAACTCGAAACACACAAATTCTTATACACGCGACCTAATTCTCTGGTGCAACATTCAAAACAAGCAAGCAAACTTGGGAAAAATACCATTAGTTTTGTGAAAAATAGTAGATACATGCTCTCCTTGGCCAATTAATTCCAAGAGACTTCCTCCCCTCCACTCAGGTAACCAACCCAGCTCCAATTAACTTTATGGGCACTTGTATACATGAAGAATTACCAACATGAGAAAAGGAATAACATACTCCGTATTTTTCCACTTGATTTTTAATCTGGTACAACTAGTTTCAACTCTACTGCGTCATCATCAGGTACCTGATGATGACGCCGTAGCGTTGAAACTAGTTGTACCAAATTAAAAATCAAG